>BDIP01000503.1:0-12608 GCA_003568945.1 Kipferlia bialata
CCCCCCCCAGGGGGGGGGGGGGGGGGGGGGGGGGGGGGGGGGGGGGAGGGAGAAAGATACTGGAGTAGGTTTTGAACATATATACACACTACCACCACATACATTCCCCTGTAGTATATCTTGGACACCCTGAGCTCCTGTGCGGGTGACTCCCCGCACTGTCCATCCCCACTGTCACTCTCGGGGTCTGTCTGCTGGCATAGCGGCATGGGGGGGAGGGCAACGGGGTGGAACACGAGGGCATTGGCCTCAATCCTGGCGCCCAGGTACCCAAAGATGTAGGTCTGGGGGTGAGATGGGGTGAGGAAGATGCATACATGTGCATACATCCTTGTGTACCTGAAGGAAGTCCCCGGCCCCTGTGATGAATGGGGTGTGGCCGTACACATCGGCCTTCTCTGAGGGGTGAGAGGGTAAGAGCAGACTTCCAACGCAGACACCAGGCAACATACACTGTACACAACACACCACGTCCATACCTGTCCATGTGTAGAAGGGTCCCCTGAGGTGGTCGTAGTTGGCCTGCCACACGTCATCAGCCTGGGTGTTGGGGTACATACAGAGGGGGTATATATAGTATATATAGTATATATAGTATATACCATACAAGACCACTAGTCCCACTCTAACCCACCTTGTCAACTGCGTACTCTGAGTGCCCCTGCTGCTGGGTGTCGCCATCTGCCAGGGAGGCAGCAAGACCCAGCCAGGCATTGACGTAGAAGGCATCACCTGAGTGAGGAAGAGAGAGCGAGAGATATACATTGACACTTACTGACCCTAGAGGCATCAGCTGACAGATAGCAGAAAAGGCATGACGGATAAGAGTGGCACAATGACACAATACACTACTCCCCCCTCACCTGTTAGGTAGCCTGTGCCCCAGTTTGTCCACTCTGTGTAGTAGTCAATGTCACACTCGGCAGTGGTCACATTCATGCTGGGGGTGAGGGGGTACTACACGATACATACCACGAGATTGCCAATACCTAGGGTATCCGAGTGGATACTGCAGCAGCACCACATCACACTGCCGAATCAGGTGTGGCTCCTCTATGAACCCATCGTACTCTGGGTGCAGGGCAAGGTCGCTGGGGTGAGGGGGGGGAGGGGCTCGATATACTATGCAGCTGATATTGGCCTGTAAATGAACTGTATACTACCCTACCTGTCAAAGGGATAGTACATCCTCTGGGCAATGTCAGTCCAGGTGTCGAGGTCGGACTGGGGTCAGGGGAGTGTAAGGTGCAAGGCTATCGAGTTCAATATAGGGGTACATATATCTTGGGTATCTACACACTCCATCTGTACCTGGTTAACCCCCTGGTATCCTGTGAGGTTGCAGATGTCCACGATGAAGCCAAGGTTGACTGCAGCCACAGCATTGGTGTAGACGGAGTTGTCTGGAATGAGTGACGTGAATTAGGATATATACAGAGAGGCCGAAGTATGCGCATAACACTCAATATCAATATATACATGATATAGCTCTACACTCACCCACGTGGAGGCTGCTCTCATCTGGGCACTGGACATCTAGGATGGTGTACAGAGACATGGTGGAGTTGAACACAGCTGGGGTAAGGAGGGAGAGTCCGTGCATCGGCATGAGACACTGTCAGTACCACTATCAAAGGGTGTCACAAGGCAAGCACTCACTTCTGCTCTCCCAGTACCGGGCTGTGTCCACCAGCCAGTCAATCTGCTGTGTGAGCCACTCTACGTCACCTGGGGGGTGGGACATACATAGGTACAGGAAGGGGTTGGTCATGTCTCTACCGTGTCATGGTTGTATTTACCTGTCATCTCGAAGGCCTGCTTGACGGCAAACACAATGTCTCCAGTCACATGCACCTCCAGGGTGCCCTGAGGGGTAGAAAGGGGGAGAGAGAGAGAGAGTATACAGAGTCCTTCCCTCACCTCTGGGTTACCGTCGGGGGTACACTCCACGCCAGAGTAGGCACTCTCCCAGGGGAACACAAGGCCATCTGGGGGTTCAGAAGGGAAGTGCAAGACAGTAGTATACATACCACTGAGAAGTCGTTCAGATGTATATGCCTACCGTACCGTATCCGAGGTTGTGTGCCTTGAGCCGTGCCTGGGATATGCGCTCACTATCCATCCTGGTGGTGAGTGGTGCTTATAGACATCCATATACATGGATATACTATACATCATACCCCTCATACCTGTACTCGAGCATTGAGAGACCCATCTCTGGACTGATGAACATGAAAGTGGGGAAGATGTGGGTCTCCTGGTCCTGGTACAGTGAGGGGGGTATGGGATAGGCATACACATGTAGTGCTATACATGATACACTCAGATGGAGTCCACGCACCCAGAATGTGTGTCCGTTGTACATGTTGTTGGTGAGGCCACCCGGGGACAGGCCCTGGGGCTCATCGTGCCTGGGGGTAGATATGGAGGGGGGGGGGGGTAACATGGCACAGATTGATTGGATGTAGCAGAGAGAGAGAGAGAGAGTACCTGAGGCCTGAGAGGATGTAGTACACAGCACTCATGCTGGTGCGGGACAGGAACTGAGAGCCATCTAAGGGGTCAGTCGGGGTATGCAGCGAAGACTATCCTGAATAACATACAATATATATACATATACAAACACCCACCCTGCTTGATTGTGATTCTGGCACTCATGATGTCATTCCACACCTGGGGCGTAAGGGCAGAAGGTACAGACAGTATTATATGACCATATATTTACACATATGCCTGCACCTGTGTGTGTGTGCTGTAGAGCGTGTCTCTGTCTGTGTATGTGCAGTGGGTGTATGCCTCAAGGGCACTCTCAGCAGGGGTCAGAGAGCCACTGGGGGGTTAGGACATACTACATACTACATGTATTGATTTGTATCACTATCACATATATAATGCATCCTACTATACCTGGTGAGCATCGTGTCCACACTGAGGGTGAAGCGGGTGTACTCGCCGGGTGTCACCTCTATGGTGTCGGGTATGACCGGGACAACAAGGCCAAACTGAGGATGAGACACACTGATAGAGTATATGCATGGGTGTATATGCATGGATATAGAGCCCCACCTCCTCAATCCCTGACCCCTCTGTCTCCTCTGTCACAGTGTGACATGTGTACAGGTCATACGTAGGGGTGTGCTCAACCTGGGGTGGGGCATATTTCATAGGTGGAGAGAGAGACAGAGAGGGATACGTCCAAGGAGGGTGTCTGATATCAAACTGGGCGTGCACTGTGAATACATACACTCAGTGAGAGAAATAGTTACCTACCTTGGCCACCACCACATCTCCACTCTCGATGTCATCCCCTATGAAGGGAGAGAGAGAGACAGTCACGGGGTTGATGGGGGCACAGGCACCGGAGGGGCATGTGAGACCGATCTCCATGACAAGGCACTGGGGGATGGTCTGGTGGGCTATCCTGGGGTGGGCTCTATATACACATGAATATATAAATGAATAAATTAATACAAACACATATATATATATAATGACCACAGATAGAGTAGAAGTGGGAGAGTGTATGACGGATGTCTATGCCGTACCATGTCTGCTCCAGCACATATCCCTCATAGGCTGTGCCTTCGTCCCCGGTGTAGCGCCTGATGACCTGGAGGTTAGAGTATATGGTGATACTGACACCAGCACCGTCATCACACAACCTATGTACATCTATACACACACACATATATATATATATATATATACATCCACCCGTACCAGTCCGTTGACCATGTCTAGGGCTGTGCCGCAGTGGGACATCTCAGGCATGGTCACATTCACATTGAGGTAGGGGGGGATGCGGGCCCTGAGGGGTGAGAGAGAGAGAGAGAGAGAGAGAGAGAGAGTCCAGTCACCTGTGGCTGGGTGTACTTGTGGCTGCACCGTTGAACAGACCGGCCACATACACTGGGGGGAGAGGGGGGAGGGGGGGGGGGGGGGGGGGGGGTATGGGGGGGAAAAGTGGTGCCTCCACAGTCTCCTCTGTCTCTCTCTCTCTCTCTCTCTCTATATATATATATATACATATACACCACTTACTCTCAGGTGCCTCCACAGTCTCCTCCCCTCTGTCTCTCTTTCTCTCTCTCTCTCTCTGTCTCTCTCTGTCACACTTACCTTCCAATCCCCTTCTTATCCCCATGTGGCTCTTTGCACCACATCCAGACTCTCTCTTTCTCATTCTCTCTCTCTCTCTCTCTCTCTCTCTGTCTCTCTATTACCATGCTAACGTCAGTACATCCCTCCATCATATCCAGGCTGTCTCTCTCTCTCTCTCTCTCTTCCTCTCTCCCTTACCCCCAGGTGCATCCCTCCACCATATCCAGGCTGTCAAGGACCTGGCCAGACATGCCCCAGACGGACTCATACACGTCATCATGATCAGTAGGTATCTAGTCATCGAGGAGATTATATACATAAACTCTATCTCCCCTCTTAGCCTATGGAGTGTTATATTGCATGGTTGGATACATTACCATGTGTAATAGCGATACTGCGTATGTGATTCATGGCCTACCCTCTAACCTCCTAGGAACAGGCACACATGGATGGAGCTATATATATATATATATATATATATATAAGTACGATGATGTTTGTACTGTTGTGGTATTCATCAACTATCACACCTCTTACCCCCCTAGGACCAGGTACACATGGCTGGATGGGGGTGTGCTGGGATACCTCAAGGGGGACCTCGACATCTGTCAGGTATGCTGACTCACTCTCTCTCTCTCTATATATATATATATTAATATATATATATATACACTTTGTATAAAGAGCGACCTCGACATCTGTCAGATACGTGGATTATCTCTCTCTTTCTCTCTCTCTCCCTCTACACATATATATAAATGTATTAAGGGGGACCTCGACATCTATCAGGCACGTGGATTTTCTCTGTCCCCCTCACCCCAGTCCCGTATCGATGTGAGTGCCTTTGCAGGGTGGGCAGGGGCCAGGCTCATCATAGGGCAGGTATCTATGTATATACTATACTCGATACGCAATGTGCTAAATATAAATATATATATACTGATATTATGCATCATTATACATGTCTATGAAGGGTGGGCAGGGGCCAGGCTCATCATTGGACAGGTATCTACTTATTCTCTTCCATATACACGTGCAGTATATAAGTGGATACTGATAGTGTGATGGTAACACCTGTCAGTGTAGGATGGGCAGGCTAGGCTATCATTGTTCTGTACATTAGTGATTGTATGTATTTCTGAACATTTTATCGCCTTCCACTCTTCCCCCAGGTCGTTCTATGTAATGTTTACCCATATGTACCTATAATCCTTGTGCTCTTTCACCCCAGGTGTCCCACATTGACTTCCATCGAATAGTTTACAGTATTAGTTTAGTGTGGAGCTATGTATTCGTTTGTGTATATATGTATTCTCCTTTCACCCCAGGTGTCCCACATTGACTTCCACAGACAGACTGTGCAGATCATCACATCCGGTGTAGGTGGGGCATGGCTCTCTCTCTCATGCCACGCATACACACTCTCTCTCATGCCACGCATACACACTCTCTGTAGTAACTACGAAACCACTGCATCCCCCCGAACTCTCTCTCTCTCTCTTTACATATATCTTTCCACTAGACCCCACTGCCTCGCCCCCGTCCCAAAAGACCCCCCCCCCCCCCTCTCTCTCTCTCCATTTTCCTATTGTTTCCTATTCTGTATCGTTCTAACCACTAGACCCCACTGCCTCCCCCCCGTCCCCCCAGGCCCCAGGAGTGACAGACCCAGATGCCCATGACACACTGCTCCCACCCCCTCTGCACTACGACGTCATATCTGTGGGGCCAGGGTATGTATCCATGCATAGAGTATATGTGTGTATGGTATGTATATATATACATTCCTATCCCTCTGCACTACGACGTCATATCTGTGGGGCCAGGGTATGTTTTATATGTGTGTAGTTATATGTGTGTATAGTATATATATATATTCCTATCCCTCTGCACTACGACGTCATATCGGTCGGGCCAGGGTATGCATTTATTATATGTACACACTATTCATATTACTATATGTGTAGATATGCCTATTCTCTCTGCACTACGACGTCATATCAGTCGGGCCAGGGTATGGACATGTTATTGTATTGTATATGTGAATATATAGTAGATGCTCATAGTACTACATGTATCGGATTCTGCCTCCACTCTCTCTCTCTCTTCTCTCTCTCTCTCTCTCTCTTCCCCACTGTATATATTTATGTGTGACACCAGGCCGGCCTTTGCGACCCCTCCCTACCAGATGCACATGCACATGCAGCTAGGAAGGGAGAGAGAGAGAGATACAGAGATGGGGGACACCCAGAACCCACTCTTCTCACACAGGAGGAGGGAGAGAGAGAACCCCCTCTTCAGGTGGATAATTACATATATGTATTATGTACACCTTATGATAATTAGTGTATGTATTCTAACACTCAGGGAGATGACAAGACAGCAGCGGGAGAGAGAGAGAGAGAGGGCCAAGCAGAGAGACAGGGAGAGAGAGAATGATCTGCTGGACCTGACAACACTGCCAAGGGTATGTGGTATATTATATATACTTATATACGTATACACACACATATATATATGGATGTATATATATATGTGACCTGCTGGACCTGACAACACTGCCAAGGGTGTGTGGTACTGTCATATCTACCTATGTATAGCAAAGAGGTGGTGTATTGGCTGTCTAGAGCAGGCAAGTATTCAAACACACACATATATATAGCTGATAATTGCGTACATTTATATAACTGATATTTATACATTATTAGTATATCTCTTCCCTCCTTGGTATGTATTTCTGATACGTTCATGCATTATATATCTCTCCAGGCCTGTATCTTTGGCGATGCAGACAGACTCCTCAGCCACCTGTGTACCCTTTCTCTCTCTCTCTCTCTCTCTCTCTCCCCCTATATATAGATATATATATATCTGAGGTCGTCACTTCCATTACTTATGCACTAGGCATGTATCTTTGGCGATGCAGACAGACTACTCGAGTGCATAGAGAGGGCGAGGTACTGATGTACTTATATATACAATTATATTGCTATATATATATATATATACATATTTATTATATATACACACACACACACATATATATATATATATATAGGGACAGGCTCCTCGAGTGCATAGAGAGGGCAAGGTACTGATATACTCATGGTTTTTATATATGTATGTATATATATTGTGTTGTTTATTATATATGTATATATATATGTATATGTATATATGGTCCGAATTGTATTTCATATATGTATATATGGCACGTTCCGATCACGTTAGTCGTTCATAAGTGGTGCTGCATACATATGTCCCTTCCTCTGTTATGTGTAGCATGAGGGTGTCTTTGCTTGATATATGTGAATGTTTGTATATGTATATATAGGTATCGATATATTCCTCCTATGCATATCCACCCCCTAGGATGAGGGTGTCTCCCTCAGCACATGCTATTTACATGCCATATACATGCATTGTCGTATATTTATGCCCCTTCCTCCTCACCCTAGGATGAGAGCGTCTCTGCCTCAATGTTATATATAAATGAATATGAATATGTATATAGGTATAGGTATTAATATGTACATAATCGCCCTCTGACCACTAGGATGAGGGTGTCTCTGCCTGGAATGCTCAAGCCGGTGCTGGTCGAGATATACCAAGGTATGTATACAGCTATTTGTGGTATCTGACCCGTGATACTGATACTGATACTGGTCGAGATATCCCAGCTGACCCTTGACGAGGGGGGTATTGAGGGGGGATTCTGTGACATATGCCATCGGTATATTCATGTAATATTTGTGTGTCCTTCTATATGACCCTCAAGAAGAGGATATACAGATGTATATACACATGTATATATTATTCATGGTATATATATATGTCCTTCTATATGACACTCTAGATGAGGATATACACATGTGTATGTATTATTCATTGTTTAATACTCATGTATCTGACCCCGAGGTGAGGATGAACCAGCCCATGTCAAATACTATAGTGTGTACACGCATATGTATATATCTACATTAATACATGGCTGTATACGCATAGGACTGACCCCCAGATGAGGATGACCCCACCCAGCCCCCCAGAGGCACACTGACAAAGCAGGGGGTGTTGGCAGGTATGGTCTATGTTGGATTTTCCAGACAGTGCATAGTGTGTTCTGTCAGTATCACTATCAGAATACTATTCTCTATGATGTGTTGAAGCATGCCGCTCGGTATGTCTTTTACCCTGCTTCTGTCTAACCCACTAGGTGCCTCTGGGGGCAGGTATCTGACCGTGGCCAGGGTTGTGATGGACTGCACCAGGTATATCAGTATATAAATATACATATACCTATCCTGATACTGATACTTATACTAATACCAGGTATATCAGTATATATAGTATATATATCAATAATATATATAATATATACACACAATAATATATATAATATATAAAGATACTGATACTGATACTAAGGGTTCTGATGGACTGCACCACGTATCAGTATCTATACATATATCAATAGTTTTTATATTTACTGATACTGATACTGATACCAGGGACAGAGACTCCTACACAGACGGTCTGTGCACAGGGGTACTCACTAGCGTCAGGTACTGTTATAGCTAGTATGATGCATGGTATATGATACTAGTATGTGCATGTATATACATATGATACCAAGTATGAAGTATACACTCATAGACTGTGCACGGGGGTGCTCACTATCGTCAGGTATATTGGTACTATTATGTGCTTGGCCTGTGGGCAGAGCAGGGCGTGTGAAGAAATACACTATTCTATCATATTTTCAACCTCTCTCATGTCACTTCTCAGTATCAGTATCAGTATGCTGATACTTCTCTAACCACCCAGGCAGCGTCTTGTGAGGAGTGCTGACATCGTGCACTGTACGTTGGTCGTAAGGGGTACGGGGGAGAGACATGCAGACGGAAGGGCAGGTATATTGGATGTATACACAATGTGTACATACAGTTGTTATGTTGTTGGTGCCATCGCAGTTAGGATCCGACCAGCGTTCTTCTTGTGTCTTGTACCCAAGTGTCATACTCCTTTCTGTTCAATGAACTTATAAGTCACCCATCTCTCACACAAGGTGGAATCTATCCTCGCACGGTCTGTACTATATATGTAAACATTTATGTTGTGTTCGTATACCCTCTCACAGCAGGTGGTGGCGAGAAGGGTCTGTACAAGGCATGCAGAGATGCCGGTATAGTGCTGCTGCATGACAGAGTAGGTACCTACGTCTGGTATTGAGTGTTTACCTACTAATTGGGTCATATCCATATTTGCCGTGTATTTGTCTTTGCCATTAGCTGATCTCTCTCTCTCTCTCTCTCTCTCTCTCTCTGTCTGTCTCTCCCCCCCTCACCCCAGTCTCTGGCATTGACAGTGACACTGTCCTCCTCGATGATGGGAGCCAGGTGGGTATATATCCACGAGATATTGTATATACAATACACTACTAATGTTTATACTTATGAGTATACTATTGGTAGTGACACTGTGCTGCTGGACGATGGGAGCCAGGTATTCATGCTCTATTTGTATGTAATATATACTATATAATATACACTATTGATATAATATAGGTAGTGACACTGTGCTGCTGGATGATGGGAGCCAGGTGGGTAGGGATGTGTATATGTACTCCCTCTACATATATTCTCCTTTGGTGATATCCATATATATATCTATCTATATATATATTTATCTTTGTCTATATATCCATATATATATATCTATATATCTATTTATATCTTTGTGATTGCTTAGCCATCTCACCCCCAGCTGAAGTATGACATGTTCATTGCCATGACCCCCTCCAGACCCCACCCAGTCACTGTGTCCCTGGCCCTGTCCTTATCAGAGACAATGACAGGGGCAGAGAGGGCACTCAAGTGGAGGTATATGCTGTATATATATATATATATGTATGTATATGTATGTATATAGTGAGAGAAAATGACAGGGGCAGAGAGGGCACTGAAATGGAGGTACACTACTCTGATATACTATACTGAGTATAATGTACTGTATATATATCAGAGAACATGACAGGGTAGAGAGGGCACTCAAGTGGAGGTATTGCATGTCTACACTTGTATTTGAAAATGTCATCAGCGACAATGGCAGGTTCAGACTCCTTAACATATAGCTACGGATACGCAACGGGAGAGAGATAATATATATATATATATATATATATATGTGTATGATATATCCCATTGACCCCAGGGATGCCCAGCGTGAGAGAGAGAGGGCCAGGCTGAGTCAGTACCTATCAGAGGACTCAGAGGAGTCAGACATGACATCCGTCAAGGTCCCAATCAGTTTACAGGTATGTATAGATGATATTTGGTGGTGCGAATGGGATAGTGTAGATTATTACTACCACTGTCAATATCACATATCATGTATCTATTTTCTTTCTTCACATGAGTAATTGATATGCTCTTTTTCTTTCCCTGGGGTGAGCTCTTTTCCCTATCGTGTCTCCATTCAATACCATGTCATATGACCCCAGGTTAATGAGTTCCTTGAGCTCTGTCCGAGGGCTTATTCCAATGCATTTGCAGTGGGTACGTGTTCAGTATATTATATATTATAATTATTTCTATATTAGTATAATAATAATAATTATTATTATTATTAATCAGCATATTGCCTCAAATGCATTAACGTGTATACATTCTTCCTGTGCTGTGTTCCACCTCATCAGCCTCATCTGGCACTCAGTCAGTCTCTCTCTCTATCTGTCTTATCCCCGGGCCCCGTCCTGTCCCATCCTTCTGACCAGTATTATATGTAAAATACACTGCTTCCTATATATACAACACATATATATGCACTCTAACCCCCAGGCCCCTCTGCCACCCCCTCCTGCCCCATACCCCGCATGTGTCTGGGACCCACACACATGTGAGTATCAGTATTGTGTATAGTATATATATATATATGGTATATATATACTACACAATATATATACAATATATATATATACTGTATAGCATTACTATATGACCATTATACATCCCCACATGTGTCTGGGACCCACACACATGTACGCGACACCCAATAGTAGTATTCTGTGTATACGTGCCTTATATAGATATACCGATGCCTATATTATCTACTTCCATACTCTATTCACCTCACATGTGTCTGGCATCCACACAGATGTGAGTAGTATCACTATACTGCTATTACTATACTTATATATGGAATGTATCCCCATATGCCCTCCCTCCTCATCTGTTACTCTGCCATCCCCCTTTCATTTTAACTATTCATTTTACCTCTACTGTGTATTGTGTTTCCATATCCCACTTATCACTTCTCCCTGTACGAGTATCTGCCCGTATCCTCAGTTCTCAGGCCCACCGATGCCTCCTTCGACGGTGTATATGGTATATATACACTACACAATATATACACAATATATATACATATATATATATATCCATGCCCTAGTCTCTGCCCTTATCCCAGGCCCACCGATGCCTCAGTATCAGTATCAGTTAGACTATTCATTTAACATGATACACTATATATATATATATATCCATGTACTGGTATCTGCCCTTATCCCAGGCCCACCGATGCCTCCTTCGACGATGTCCACATGTACTCGGGCAGCAGGTATATACACATGTGACATGGATAGTATATATATATATATATATATATACATGCTAAATGATACTGATACTGATATTGCCTCCTTTGACGATGTCCACATGTACTCGGGCAGCAGGTATACTAGTCTGCTGCTAGGCTACTGGTCTACTATATATATTCATGTACTCGGCTAGCAGGTATATACACATGTGGCCAGAATAGTATATATTTATATATGCTATATGACGCTGGTACTGATATTGCCTCCTTTGATGATGTCCACAAGTACTCGGGCAGCAGGTATACTAGTCTATATACCACTATATACTACTATATATATGCGTGTACTCGGGTAGCAGGTATACATGTGCATATATCCACATGCGTAATACAATAAATCCTTGTCACATTGTATTGTTGCTCTCTCACTCCCCCTTTTTCTCTCTCTCTCTCTATCGTTACATGTCTGACCTCCTAGATGGCTAGGTGGTGTCCTGGCCCACAACATCCTGTCCAAGTGTCTCACCTTTGCCCCTGACTTCCACGCCCTGTCGGCATCAGCACCATCGGCATTCAAGGGTATGGATATGTATATATATATATGTGTGTGTGTGTGTGTAATCATCATTCTTGGTCAGTTATGTATGTTGAACAACTGTCAGTCTTCTGTATCTACATCGCTACCCTATACTTCCTTTCCTTCTAACCCCTCAGCCTGGTCTGAGAGGATGGTACATATATATATATAATCATATCTAACACGGTATATATATATATATATATATCTAACCCCCCAGCCTGGTCTGAGCGGATGGGACATATATATATATATATATATCTTATCATATCTAATACGGTATATATATATCTATCTAACCCCCCAGCCTGGTCTGAGCGGATGGTACATATATATA
>BDIP01000504.1:0-17863 GCA_003568945.1 Kipferlia bialata
GGTGATGCTAAGGGATCTGGTGGCTGAGAGATGGGAGGGGGGAGGGGAGGCGATGCAGTGTTTACTTCACTGACAGTATTAATGTGGCTACGAATGCAGTATCCGACATACACGATAGATCAGGCACCGTCTTTGTTCCATTCTACTAAGTCATACTCCAACCCGTCGATCATCCTTTAGACACAGTATATGTCTGTTATTTACAACGTCAAGTACTCTCCAAGAGAGGCTGTTCTCTATCATCTCTTTTCCACATACTGTGCTATATGCGCCATATACCAGTTCATACTCAGTGTGTTGCTATAATTGGTCTTCTATTTGCTGTATAGATATCCACTTAGTCCTCAGACTCATCAAGCGGAGTTCCCTTCCCACAGCAGGGTGAAGGGAGTGACTGTGCAACAGTAGTGTTGGGCTCCTTCCTACTATTACGAGTCTGAAGCAGAGAGAGAGTGGTACCTACAAACACACTGACACCCAAGGCTGATAGTCTCATTGGTAGACCTGCAAGCTGTATATATAGGTTACGTCCTGGTACCATGTATCTAACAGCCTCCAGTGTAAGGAAGACAGTTGGAATGCCATATATCATTGAACCGTTCTGTCCGATCTTCGGAGAGAAGGGAAGACGGTCAGCTACTGCTAGAATGGAGCCTATCCACTTGAGACGAGTGTGGAAGTGGAGTGGGGCGTGTCTGACATACAGCACAGACAAGATGCATATGAAGAGTACGGTGGAGTGTACTATATCAAGAGGGATAACTGGTGGAGGGAGGCTCTCTCTCACTGTGTCCCGTAGGTCGAGTGCCCATGATACTGTCTCGTCCAGACACCGCCTAACTGTAGTCACTGCCTTATCCTCGTCCCAGGTCAGAACTGCCTCAACGGGTGAGTCAAACAGACCCATGGCAGTTGTTTTGGTGTATAGGGAGTCGACACACTCCTCCGCTAGCTGATACCATGTCTAAGTGCTTGAGGATATCTATACACAAAGTAGGAAAGCCTTCAATCACGGAATGGGAGATTCTAGATACAATTATTCTAGATATTGTCCTATGGGAGTCTGTAGATGGAAAGATTGCTTCCACTACAACCAATACTTCAACTATGATGACACATCGGTGACTGCACTTGATCAGGGCCTGAGTCAGGCACTGTCTGCGCTTAAGTTGAATGAATTGACACCAGGTGGCTATACTCATTTGAGTCAGTTTCTTCCAGATACCTCAGTGACTTCACGTATAGCACATAATTGCGACTATTATGGTCACAATACGGTGATTCTGGGAGAAGAACTGGTTTCTGAGAGGTTGGAGGAGGAGGTGAGGTCATAGATTGCTTGGTAGCCAAGGCAGCCTTGGCCCAAGTATAACCTATACTCAGTACATTACTGAGCCAGACACAAAACGCAAAGTAATCTATTGCACATACAACTCAATGACCTGAGTATCCTGGTGGCTCCAACCCTATCAGTCGCTAACAACCGCTAAGAGTCATTAGTTATTGAACACACATCGTGGGTCATCGGTCGGCTTGTTGCGAAGTCCTATTCTGACCCGAGACTGTGAACCTACACAGAGGCTGTCACAACGCACAAAGTACGGGGCCATCTAGCTGATCTCTATGACCTCTGTCCTATCTCCTCAGCCTCCTCCTGGCCCTATGGAGAGTGCGCCGCTGGGAGGAACCTAGAGGTGAGGCATCTATAAATATGAGTATGAAAATATTGGAAGTGACTCCGGGAGCTACCTGGAGGTGAGGTATACATATAAACATATAGTATATAGTAGGAGAGTGCGCCTCTGGGAGGAGACTGAGGGTAAGCAGGGGGAAATACATATATAGTATACACTATAGAGTATGCGGGCTGCTGGAAGGTACCTGAGGGGAAAGGAGGCAGAAGAGTAGGTGAATGGAAAGAGACGCACATATATGTGATGTACGTATATGCGATATATATATATATATATATATATAGCTGGGAGCAACCTGTGATATCTAGATAAGATATATCAACGCACATACATTTGAAACTATTGCATAACGTATTGTACTACATATGACTCACCATCACTAGCGGCAGGTGTGGCAGGGGCAGCAGCTCCAAAGCCTACAGGTGAGAACAAGAAGAAACAGCGAAAGAGAGTACAATATACATTTAGAAGAGGTAATAGAGTATCAATGATATGCAGCAGCTCCAAAGCCTACAGTGAGAACAGCAGAAGAGTCCTCTATAGTGTGAACACAAAACAGAGAGTATGAGTGGAGGTACATCAAGCGGCGCAAATGGTAAACGCATACCTGATGCGGGTGCTGCAGCAGCGGCTCCGAATCCACCTGATAATGAGAGTAATACAGTTAGCATCATACCTCTTCAAGAATTCATCGAAGATGTATATATGACGATGTATGTATATCCCTCTGTACCTGTGGCAGCTGCACCGAACCCACCCCCTGGGGCAGCAGCACCAAAGCCACCTGGGAGTGAGTGATGGCCATAGTATATACACAATACCAATACGTTCTAGATGAAATAGCCATTCACGCTTCCACATGTTCTGGTGATACTAATGCGAGATTACTGCATGTTTACCTGTTGTAGCAGCGGCACCGAAACCTCCAGCGGCTGGGGCGGCGGCAGCGCCAAAGCCTAACAGTGAGACTGTGAGATTACTCCAAAGACAACATAACTAATCCATGTAGTATTTGGATATAATGGTAAATGAAATGAATATGAGTACATCTACATCTGCATCCACATATATATATGTATGGATACAAAGCATGTCTACATCTATACATAAAGAGTATGAGTACCTGACGCAGGGGCAGCAGCTGCTCCAAACCCTGAGGCAGCAGGGGCGGCTGGGGTTAGGGCAAGTGATATACCGAGAAGACGAAGCAGAGAACATCATAGTATATATAGAAGTGTATATACCTGCAGTCTTTGCCCCGAAGAACCCTCCGGTAGAAGGGGCAGCGGCAGCAGCTCCAAAGCCTGAAAAGGTTAGAGGGCAGGTAATCAACACGTCTATCTGATACACTACTGCAAATGCTTTTAGGTTATAGAAACTATTAAATGTGACTACCCATACCTGAAGCAGCTGGGGCGGCGGTTGCGGCGGCGGCTCCAAACCCAGTGGTGGAAGCACCGAATCCTAGGGATGAGACTATCACTCAGAAGAGAGGCATCAATACAGAGGAGTATCAAATCACTAACAAGTACTATGTAGTAATACACACACACACACACATACATATATATACTATATACATATCCATGTACCTGTGGATGCAGCGGGGGCAGCAGCGGCTCCGAAACCTGGCATCAGTACAAATGACCACATACGCAAAAGTGGCGAAGAGGTCCCCAGGAGAATATATTGTATGTGTACATATATGTGTCCATTTGAGTGTACCTGTGGAGGCAGGGGCAGCAGCAGCTCCAAAGCCAGTGGCTGCAGGGGCGGCGGCTAGAGATTAGTCGTGGAGCCGAACGCATCAAACATATGTATATGGACTAGTGAGAAGTGCACACATATATAATATACCTGCAGCAGCGCCGAAACCTCCTGTGGCGGCTCCAAAGCCTAGGTTGTCAGTATCAAGATGGAGAAGGATTAGTGATGTGATTGAAGGAATCATTATATCCACACCAGATA
The DNA here is from genome assembly GCA_003568945.1 of Kipferlia bialata. Taxonomy (NCBI): domain Eukaryota; phylum Fornicata; genus Kipferlia; species Kipferlia bialata. The sequence continues at coordinate 3,663 of BDIP01000504.1, forward strand.
CTCTTTAATCTACAATAATGTACAACTATGCATCATTGACGTCTAACACACATAGACACATACACTACCCCTATATATGCATACATATACACTACCCAGTACCATATAAATGCATACATATACACTACCCAGTACCTGTGGCAGCAGGTGCAGCGGCAGCGCCGAATCCAGTAGAGGCAGCAGGGGCAGCTAGAGTGAGGGAATACCATTGGCTGAATATATCTGTTGACAATGCACAGATTGAAGATAATATGATATGGTGTGAGTATACCTGCTGCTGCTGCGCCGAATCCAGTTGTCCCTGTAGCGGCGGTACCAAAGCCTGATATGTGAGAACAATAATCACACTAAATAACAATTTCAAATGTGGATTGACACACAAAGGCTAAAGAAATATGGCGTATAGAACCTGTGGCTGCGGGTGCGGTAGTTGCGGCAGCCCCGAACCCTGCACCGAATCCAGTCGCTGAGGGTGAGGACCCAAGTGAGTACATATATGCCTACTGTACATGCAGCGATGAACTCTATATGGCATGGAGGGAGAGAGGAGGACCCACTCTCAAATATATACCACACACACACATATATATATACCTGCTGGTGCAGCGGCAGGGGCGGCAGCAGCAGCTCCGAAGCCTGGCGTAAGATCTCAGTTGCCACCAAGTAATAGATATAGTAGACTCGTTCTACGAGTGGCTGAAGAGGTGGCAGATACCCACAAGTATAGAGGGCGAGAAACCTCAAGAATGTCGTGGAATAGTATATATCCCATACCTGTGGCAGCTGGCTTGGCGTCTGCGGTGGGGGCAGCGAAGGCAAAGCCTCCAGCGGCTGGCTTAGCGGCTGGGGGTGAGGTTACACATGTGTGAATACAACAGTTACGTATCATATCAGGAGGACTGCGCCAACGAACAACATACATGTGTATAGTATACATGTAAGAGTATGTATATGTGTATATATATATGTAGTATGTATATATATATATACCTGCTCCTCCGAACATGCCTGTCCCAGCGGCTGGTGCTGCAGCTGCGGCACCAAAACCTAGACATCAGACTCACAAAAAATAGACACCGTTATTTCGGGTAATAATATTATTATAAATACCCATATCAAACTTCTTGCAAAATCAGATCTGAATCAATATTGATACCTGTGGCTGGGGTGGTGGTAGACGCAGCGGCGCCAAAGCCTGGAATCAACAAAATATCGAAGAACAAATTGACTCTAATACGGGAAGAATAATATCACCAATATAGTAATACCCGTCCCAGCTACTCCGAACCCATAAAGAGGAAGAGTATACACCTAACCACATTGCCAAAAAGTTGTAAATACCGAACAGTTCAACTCAATACGTGTGCCATTACCTGTTCCAGCTGTAGCTGCTCCGAACCCAGTGGAAGTGGCAGGGGCAGCAGCGGCACCAAAACCTGGGGTCATACATGGATAAGGAACTCTTATCTAGAGATTTCATGGAAATAGTCACTATCAGAGTGTATAGTACCTGTTGTGGCAGGGGCAGTGGTAGCAGCAGCACCGAAACCTAGAAGTGAGATATAGTCAAGACCAATATTCATCACTTGAGTGCATTCATACAAGTAACGCTAAGTATCCATGGAATATATGGAATATATATATATATATATATATACCATATATTTACATATTAATACCTGTGGCAGCAGGTGCAGTGGTTGAGGCAGAGGCCCCAAACATGCCTATTGTCAGTGATTGACACAATACCAATGACAATAGAGGGGGAAGAAGCGATAATGACCGAATGCCGACTGATAACGAAGGGGTACTTGGAGAGAACAGCCTTCGTTGATTAGTATAATATAAAGTGAATAGGGTATAGTCTAAAGTATACCTGTGGTGGCTGCAGGTGCGGCAGTAGTAGTGGCAGCAGCGCCAAAGCCTAATGTGAGACTTAAAAAGGGACACAAGACACAGCGGCGTGTAGATAAGCACATAATGACAATATATATATGTATACATATGCATGTAACAGTGTATACCTGTGGCAGGTGTGGTTGTAGCAGCCGCGGCAGGGGCTGAGAATCCAAAGCCTATATGTAAGGAGTTGAATAGTTGCCACACTACCAAGATTGTATAATAATCTGCTCCAGGCCACTATGATCGATAGATGGTTGGTTGTATAGCAATAGTAAAGACTTCTTATACCTCCTGCGGCAGGTGCGGCAGCTGGTGCTGCAGTGGATGAACCAAACATGCCTGGGGGTGAGGATAGGCCAAATACAGTATTTGTACACAGTTCAAACCTAGACATATGAGTGTACTACATAGTATCATACCTGTTCCTGCTGGCTTGGCGTCTGTGCTGGCAGTGGGTGCTGTGAAGCCAAACCCACCAGCGGCAGGGGCCTCGGCAGGCTTGTCAGCTGAGTGTGAGAATAGGAATCAAGACAAAGAGATGAGATCAGATACCACGACAGCATAGCTAGATACACATTCATCATGATTAAATAGGTGAATAAATATATAGTATATACCTGCAGCGGGTGCCTTGGGAGCAGAGAAAGAGAAGGCTCCTGCAGCTGGGGCAGCAGCTGGGGTAAGGAAAGAGAAACCAAAGCAACACCACACGTATGTGTACCCATGCAATCCGACACGCGATATATAGAGAGATACATACAGTCAATATTCCTATAGGTATATGCTATATGGTATATAGTACCTGCGGCAGGTGCGGCAGCTGGGGTCTCAGTGGCAGGGGCAGCTGGGGGTGAGTATATATTCATGATAACAGTACAATTAGAGTGTCCCACACGTATAAACTAAAGTACAAAGTATATTTCAATAATGCTTCGTACCTGGTGCCGCTCCGAAGCTGAACCCTCCCGCAGCAGGGGCTGGAGCTGCCTCTAGGGGTCAGTATATACATTGAGTGTCACACTTGTACTATCCTGGAACCATACAATGTGGGATCCACATACCCTTGTCGGCCTCCTTAGCGGGTGCCTTGGGTGCAGAGAAGGAGAAACCTCCTGCGGCAGGGGCAGAGGGAGCGGCAGCTAGCATGAGGGAACAATGAAATACAATAGTAATATATGGACAGTTATAATAACACCATATTCAGATACAGCTATGCATAATTGCATGTAATTATATACGGGCAGAGGGACCAGCAGCTGGACATTAGCCTATATACAATGAGCGTGAACAGCACTATATCACATAATGTGTACCTCCGAACATTGGCTTCTCGGCTGGGGTCTCTGCTGGCTTGGTGGCAGCTGAAGTGAGAAATGAATATATATACACACACACATATATATATATATATATGCACCATGATACCGAACGTGTGTATCCGATGGGAATGATAAGAAAGATGAGAGAAGATATAGAGAAATACATGCTACTAGCGAATACGTACCTGCACCGAACATGCCAGTGGAGGCAGGGGCGGCATCGGCTGCTGGGGTGAGAACTAAGGTACATCAATAAATATGAGATATAATAATAGACCAACCCATTGCAATGAATACATAGTAATATGTGCAAATACCGTTACCCTTGTCTCCCTCCTTGGCGGGTGCCTTGGGGGCAGAGAAGGAGAAGCCTCCAAGGGCAGGGGCAGCTGGGGCAGCAGCTAGGTATGAGTGTGTATCAATACTGAACATGTGACAGTGTTCACATATATATATCTTAGTAGATATACCCCTACCTGTCTCAGCCTTTGCTGCCTCAGTCATAGTGTGTAATAATATAGATACACAAATGAAGAGTACTGTCTCAATATATATAGAGACCAATACCTGTCTCAGCCTTTGGTGCCTCAGCTGGGGTCTCAGTCTCAGCCTTCTTGGGGGCACTGAAGCTGGGAGGGTCAGATTGACTAAGAAACACTCTGTTCACAAACTGTCATACTCTATACCCCATATCCCAATGCGGCATTGTAGCTACACTCTAGGATTGGGTATTCGTACCTGAATGCAAAGCCTCCCGCGGCAGGGGCGGCAGGAGCAGCAGGCCTAGAGATGAGGAAAACACTATACCCTACATTCATACTCATTGTGGTGTCAATCCATGTTCTTAATTACTGGTGTCCTTCACAACAAAAGAATAATTCTCAGTATATATAAATAAATGTGTATAATCATAACACTCACTCTGCTGTCTCCTCCTTCTTCTCAGGTGCCTTGGGTGCACTGAAGGAGAAGCCTCCGATGGCAGGGGTGGTAGAGGGGGCTGGAAGTGAGCTTAAAGTATATAGGCGATTCTAAACGATATATATATATACTGCCAATACCTGCTGCGGGTGCCGGGGTGTCACTGAATGACACCTTCTTGGCCTCGGGCTTGGCTGGAGGGTTAGTAAGGTATGAGGGTCAGCACAGTATTAAGAAAACAAGATTCATGATTAGTCTCGGGCTTGGCTGGAGGTCAGCACGGAATACATATGTGATAAAAGGGAACACTCATAATAAGGAGAATGAATGGTCAAGCAGTGTTGGCCGGGTCAGTCCGGTATATGTATACATATATATCTAGAGAGAGATATAAAATGACTATCCTCCACATCACTAACAGATATATTACCTGTTGCTGCAAATGCTGACATAGTGAATGGTGTCCCCTTGTCCTCCTTGGGCTGGTCGGGCTCAAGGTCGCCTAGGGATGAGGGATATCGTGTATATATGGTCTGTTAGTATACATGAACACAAATGTGCATATATATATATATATATATATGTGGGTGGTCTGGCTCAAGGTCGCCTGGGGGGTGAGAGAAGAATTCCCTAGGTTGGTGATACCTCTATATTCATAAACATTATAGTGGAATCAAGGTTATACAAAGGTACACTCGATACCTAGGCTGAATGCAGGTGGTCTGGGCTTGTCGACCTTGGCCTTGGACTGGGAGTGAGGGGTGATATATATATATATATACAAATATAGTAAAAGAGTCTATAATACAATCATTGTCGGCCATGGACTGGGGGTGAGACGCGCAAATGATAGATGACTCTGCGACTATACGTATAATAATGTATGTATGAAACATTTACTCGAGAACCAATATCACCGATCTTGGGAATCGAATGAGTGGTATTAGTTTGTAGTGCATGCATACCTCTCCCACACTGCTGATCTGTGTCTCCCTCTCCACCTGGGTGGCCCTGGCACCTGCAACGACAGAGGTGCTGAGGCCTAGAGTCAATGAATTTAGTTATACATTGGTACATATGTACACATATATAATGTAGAGATAGAGACTATGTCTCTGGCACCTGCCACGACAGAGGTGGTGAGGCCTAGTGTAAGAGGGAGAGAGAGAGAGAGAGAGAGAGAGAGAGAGAGAGAATGCAAGTCCCTGGCACCTGCAACGACTGAGGTGCTGAGGCCTAAAGTTAGTAATGCATTCAGTTTCATATACATTGGTACATATACGCGTATATAAACATGTATAGAGAGAGAGATTATGCCAATGGCACCTGCAACAACAGAGGTGCTGAGGCCTGGGATAAGAGGGAGAGAGAGAGAGAGAATGAAAGACCTTGGTACCTGCAACAACAGAGGAGCAACAATAATTACTGTACAATTTGAAATAATATGGAATATAGTACCACCCTGTGCATACCTGTGGCTGTGTTGCCTAGGAACCGTCTCCTGACCACCTTCACCACTCCGTCGTCCTCGTTCTCTCTCTCTCTCTCTCCATCTCCCTTCTCCTTCTCAACCTCAGCTGCAGAGGGACGGCCCACCTAGGGGTAAGGACTAAAGTATAATACAATACACTTCTGTAATGATGCACTTAGCTATCATACATGAACCTCAGCTGCAGAGGGACGGCCCACATAGGAGTTAGAGTTAATATAGTATCATAAATGAAGTACATGACACACATGTATATGCAGTACCCTTACCCTGATGGATGAGGCCAGACTCCTGGACAGAGGCTGGACAGAGGCCTTGTCAGAGGGACCTGAGGGTGGGGGTGAGTGACATACGACATAGAACTACCGAATATACACTATATCAACAATATGGAAGAAAATACAAAGAAAATGAATGAGGGATGATGTTGGTGGAATACTATCACTACCAACAACTTCATTTCGGATGTCAGAGAGGGTCAGAGCGGTACATAGGTATGCGGGTATGTAAAGACACTTATAGAATACATAGTTGCATGTACTTACCCTTGGCTCCTTGGAAAAGTCCCGGTGGGGCACACATACGCCCTGGGGTCAGATACACTCTTCACATGTATATACCGTCAACACTAGCCATCGGCACACTCCCACAACCACACACACACACACACACACACACACACATACATATACACACCTGTCTGTCCGAATGACATTGTGGGTGAGTCAGGGGTCACCATGTCCAGGGGCTCGGGGGAGCCTGGGTGAATATAGATACTATATCCAATATTGATAAATGTGCATATATATATATATACAATGTGTATATAAGTTGTATCATGTCCAGGGGCTCGGGGGAGCCTGGGGGTGAGTTGATATATATATATGTGTATATGTGTGTTTGTGTACATATAGATACAATTCCACTATTGCGGGGAGGCAATCGTGTCAGACAATTGTACTTGTGGAGTGAGGTTACCTGTTGCCAGCTCTCTCTTTCTCTTTGCGGGTCTCTGCCTGTCCTTCTTATCGACAAGGGCACTCATCCTAGATATCAGTATGGTATATGTATATATATATATATAGAGAGAGAGAGAGAGAGTCTGTCCTTCTTATCGACAAGGACACTCATCCTAGATATCAGTCTGGCAGTATGATATATATATATAGAGAGAGAGAGAGATGGAGAGAGAGAGACAGAGGGAGATATAGAGACTCTTGTCGACAAGGGCACTCATCCTAGATATCAGTATGCTGTACAAAGACTTATATGCACATACAGAGAGGGGGGGGGGAGAGGGAGAGAGAGAGGGAGAGAAAGAGTGAAGTAGCTACCTGAGCACATCATCGAGGGCTGTCTTTGCCTTCTTCTCAGTCTCTGTCTCTGTCTCTCCCTCTCCCTCTCCCTGTGTCTCTGTCTCCACCTCCTTGGGCTTGGCCTCAAGCACTCTCTGGAGTGAGAGGAATACTATATGCTACTATCATACATAAGTGTATTGAGAAATGATAACCTATACATATATATGTATACCTCAGGTGACACCTCCCTCTGCCTCTTCTGCCCCACCCTGGCACTGTCTCTCTCTCTCTCTCTCTATATATATATATATATATACATACATACATACACATACATATACATACCTCTGGCGACACCTCCCTCTGCCTCTTCTGCCCCACCCTGGCACTGTCTGTGACAGAGTCTCTCTCTCTCTGCCTCTCAATGTCCTTGGCATGCTCAGACACAAGGGGGGTCGGCTGATGTCAGAATATACTAAAGAGGCGGAGAGAGAGAGAGAGAGAGAGAGAGAGATGGTATCTCAATGTCCTTGGCATGCTCAGAGACAAGGGGGGTGGGCTGGGATCAGTATCTGTATTACAATATACATTAGTGTATATACATAGAGAGAGCGAAGGAGAGAGTCTCAATGTCCTTGGCATGCTCAGATACTAGGGGGTGGGCTGGGGTCAGCGACAGTTACATTACTATCTGTATATATATGTTCACCTGCCCCACCCCAAGGCACCCATCCTGACATATAATATATAATATATATAGTACATATATCATATATAATATTTACACTATACCACTATACGATCTATATATGGATACTCTCTCTATATACACAATATATGTATATGCTCACCTGCCCCACCCCTGAGGCACCCATCCGGGGCATCACACTCTGCTCCATCTGGGGGGTTAGGAGATATAATATGTATATGACATGTGATATATAGTATGTGTGTGTGACTAGGGCATCACACTCTGCTCCATCTGGGGGGTGAGTATCTCTATCTAGGGGGCACACCATAATGGTGCATAGAGAGATCATATCACAGAACTGGCAACAGTCTGTCATATATATATCATATTTATATATCAACATATACCTGCATCTTGTGGAGGAGTGCCCTCTGGTGGTACACATTGGCCTGGGAGGCACTCTGGCATCAGTTATAGAAGTATACTTGAATGTGTTAATAAAGATCTCTCTCTCTCTATATATATATAAGTATAGGGAGTGGTACACATTGGCCTGGGAGGCACTCTGGGGTGAGGGAGGCGTCCACATTGTATGGCTATTCACTAATCTCTTACATTCAAGCACAGTTTACCATACATATCCACATACCATATACTGCTGCTGCTGTGCCATGGCCATCTGCTGCATCTGGGCATACTGCATCTGCTGGGCATACTGACGGTGAGTACACAATACTAATACAAATATACTGTATATATATATATATATATATATATATATACCATACGAGTTGTATGGGCATACTGCATCTGCTGGGCATACTGGGGGTGAGAACACAATACCTATGTACTGTATATACATTAATGTATGTATATGTATGACAAATGAACTTTAAGAATTGTATGGTCATCTGCTGCATCTGCTGGGCATACTGGGGGTGAGGACATAAGACTAATATACTGTATATATATATATATATATATTTGGATGCACTCATATATATATATAAATATACAGGTACCATACGAATACATACTGTATGGGCATACTGTATCTGCTGGGCATACTGGGGGTGAGGACATAATACTATTATAGTATACTGTATACACACACACACATATATATATATGCATATATATATACATATATATATATATGTACCATAAGACTTGTATGGGCATACTGCATCTGCTGGGCATACTAACGGAGAGGACACACGACAATGATCTAGTATCCTACAGAAACACCATATACTGCTGTCGGTACTGAATACAAGGAGAACTATACACATACGCCACATTCTGCTGTCACTGTGGGTTCTGCAGGAATATATATATACAAATAGATAGATTTAGATAATCGTACCATGTACTGCTGCTGGTACTGCTGCTGGTACTGTGGGTACTGCATGTACATGACAGGCTGGACAGGGGCCTAGGGGGTAAGAGTGTATATATATACATATAAGGAATATATATATATATGTATACAAATATATTAAGGGTAGGTATATGTACATGACAGGCTGGACAGGGGCCTGGGGGTGAGATGTATTCTAATATGCGTACCATATACACTTCTATTTCAATTCACCATGTATATCATGTATACCTGTGGCTGTGTGTTCTCTGACTCTGTCTCAGTGGAGGGGGCACGCTTGGCCTGATATAAGGGGGTAGAGAGAGCGCAAGTATACCCTACACTATACATATATACCTGGTGCATAATGGGGTGGAGAGAGACAGAGGTCGACAGGGAGAAAGAGACACAACCACACGCATAATACGGGTAGATGGAGAGAGACTGATAAATGGTAACACTTCCATATACACTACTTGTGTATACCTGAGGGTGGGTGGGGTTGCTGTCCCAGAAATGGTGTGTGATGGGCATATATAGGAGAGAGTATGTAGGTATAGTATGTGTCATACCTGGGGTGCTGCGGGTGCTGCCTCAGCTGTGGGGGATGCCACATCACGCACAGGCTCTGGGGTGAGGGGAGACCAAGGGTATGTATAGACACGCATATTAGTGTATTGGTGTATTGGGTGGGTGGGGGGGGGGGGGTAGGTTATCAGAGTAGACATGCACTCTGGTAGCGGTATATACCGGTGCATGGGGATACATATATGTATGACTAGTATAATGGGACGAATATATGCAGTATGGTACGTACGTACGTACCCCCTGCATTGATCATACATGATTGTAACATGGAGAGGTCCATCTCACAATAATGAGTATCCTCTAATCATATTCTCCACAAGGTATAAGGCAGCTGTATCAATGTACCCGTCATATATACCCACTGTGTGTGTGTATCTGCTGGGTGTATGTACCTGGGGATGGCGACCGTCTGCGCCTCCTGAAGAAGGGTATCCTGCTCCTCTTCTTGCCACGCTTCACACTCTCCTTCGCCATTTAGACACTCTCTGGGTACTATGGGTGTGTATGGAGTGGGGGGGACAGTCTCGGATACAGGTCAGCCAGCAGGTAGGGACCCTCAAAGAGAGACGGAGAGAGACAGAGCTATGCTCAGATATGATTTGTGCGGCACTTTGACAAAAGGGTGCAAGAATACCTATCACAATACGTCTCTCCCTCTCTTTTCGTGAGGTCCTTACACACTTTGAACCGCATCGCATCTCCTAATAGGCGTGTATCGCACAGGAGAGGTCTCAATCAACACGTTTTTGTGTTGACGGTTAGAGTCTAGAGGTCAGAGTGACTCCATAGAGAGAGAGAGAGAGAGAGAGAGATGGTGCTGCTGAGCAAGGGTTCCCCCCTCCTGGATGCATCTATTCTGCTGAAGAGGACAGAGGCATCGGTGCTGGGGTGTGTGCTGCTGGGGCTGCTGGTCCTGATACCAAGGTAACCTATCACCTCCAACCCCCCCCCCCCCCCCCCCCCCCCCCCCCCCCACCCCCCCCCCCCTCCCCCCCTCTCCTGCTTTTCCCTCTGTCCATTATGTCGTCTTCCTGGAGTCTGCTTATGCATATGTGTCTATCTCTCACCCCAGGAACAGTGAGCGTCTGGCCGACATCTACTACCAGCTGGGAGTGGCAGGCCTTGCCATGTACAGGTCCCAGGCAGCAGTGACAGGTGGGTGTTAACCCCTACACAGTAGTATCTATGTATGCTTATATTCAACCGCACTCTTACCCCCAGGTGATGTCGATATGTCCTGCGAGTGCTGTGATGAGGAGGGTGTGTGTGAGCACGCACCCACAGGCTATGAGCAGTATGTGGTGGATGCCTGTGATGACCAGGACATCGATGAGGACGAGGAGATCCCATCGGACACAGAGGTGCGGCATGGGGTACCTCTCTCATTGACCAATGAGCCTAGCACCATTCCACTCTCACCAAGATATCATATCCTCCCCCTCCCCCCCCATTTGTTCCTATCAGCTACATAACATACCCCCCCCTCTCTCCCCCCAGGACCAGGCCCAGGAGATAGAGGACGAGCTGGAGCAGGAGGCGGACTTCCAGGCCAAGATTGATGCCCTGGTGGCAGATGGACAGATGGTGGAGGCAACAGAGGAGGAGGAGGGTTCCAGCATCGAGGTAAGCTGTGTCTTTCTCTCTAGTTATTGCCCTGTTACCACATTTGCCTTACCCTCACCCCAGGATGTTCTGCAGGCATCTGAGGGAGAGACAGAGACAGAGGAGGAGGAGGAGGAGGAGGAGGCTGAGCAGGGAGAGAAGTGTGACCCAGCAGACTACCTGACACTGGCATTCAGGTGGGATACTATTATGGGTATATACATCCACAATTACCATCATATTACTTCACTGATACCCTTAACCCCTCTCACCCCCAGGGCACTGGAGTGTGCCAGACAGACCATCGCTGGAGCCAACCTCATCCACGGCAGGTAAGGCATATTGATTTGTATGAATGTATGACAATGGGGAGTATGTGCATGCGAGGGTGATATACCACTAATGTATCCCCCCCCCCCCTCCCCACCCCCAGCCCCCGCCCCTCCCTTGTCATGCTGGAGGCCAGGGTGATGCTTGCCCTGTGTGCCATCAAGGCAGAGCTCGAGGAGGCAGGTGTGTATTGTGTATGCATATATCTATCTAGGGGGACATGTGTGTGTGTGAATACATATATACTTGTTATGTCTAATCCCAGGCACCGCTGAGTGCTCCCAGGCTCTTGAGCTTCTGGAGTCCCTCCCCGCCTCTGAGGAGAGAGACAGACTGCTGGTCAGGGCTAAGTTGGGTGGGTGGACATGGTTATAGATACTCGTATCGTATATCCCTCGTTGTCTGACCCCTCAGAGATGGCTGATGCTCTGGCCCTCGATGACTGTCTGCTGGACGCCAAGGTATGCAGTGGGGGTATCTCACATATATCCAATAGTGGATATGACTCAGGCTACCTTCCCTCATGCACTGCGATGAGTACTCGTATTTGAGTCGTAGTGTCTGTGTAGCGTTCCCACCCCAGGTTGCCTTCACCCACGTGCTGACAGACCTGACTAACGAGCTGGAGAGGCTGGTTAAGAAGAGGGCCAGCAGAGGATGGGTCAAGAAGGTGGGGGAGTGCAGTGGTGACGCATTAGAATCCACTCATCTATCTGTTTCTCTCTCTCTGACCCCAGGTTGGGACCATGCTTGTGCCCGGCAAGAGGAGGAGAGAGGAGCTTAGGGAGGAGGAGCTCATGATGCAGCTGCTCGACATCGAGGTGTGTGGGTGTATGTGTACATGTGTATATACAGTATGTATCCATTCTGACTCCCAGGGTGATGTGGACATGCTGTCAATTGAGATTGGAGAGCAGCTTGCCATGTCAGACGATGAGGCAGAGGCAGAGGGAGAGGGAGAGGGAGAGGGAGAGGAGGAGGAGGAGACTGAGGAGGAGGAGAGAGAGGAGAGGAGCTTCGAGGGCGATGTGGAGTCTGAGCCTGAGACTAGGGCTATTGAGGCTGAAGAGGATGAGGAGGAGTCCACTGAGGTAGAGGCCGAGGCCGAGGCCGAGGTGACAGACAGTGAGGCCACTGTGGAGGGAGATGCCGATGGGGTGTATCAGGAGGAGAGCACAACATCAGAGCCAGAGGCAGAGGCAGAGGCAGAGGCAGAGGCAGAGGCAGAGGCAGAGGCAGAGGCNNNNGGCAGAGGCAGAGGCAGAGGCAGAGGCAGAGGCAGAGGCAGAGGCAGAGGCAGAGAAGGAGGAGGAGAGTGAGGAGAGTGAGGAGGAGACTCAGGAGGAGGAGGCCGCAGAGGAGACAGAGGAGGAGGAGACTGACAGTGAGGCTACTGTGGAGGGAGACGTGTCTCAGGAAGAGAGTGAGTCATCCTCTGAGGAGGAGGAGGAGGAGGCTGTTGTAGTCCCCATCAGGGCCACCCCCAAGGCTAAGGCCCCCACCCCCAGGGCCAAGGCCATCAAGGCCACTCCCTCCAAGAAGGCAGCCGGCAGGAAGGTGCTTGTGGAGCTGGTGGAGTCAGACGAGGACAGGAGCGACTCGGACTCTGAGTCCTCTGGCCCCCCCGACCCCACTCTCCTGGAGGAGGAGGGAGAGGAGTCTAGTGAGGAGGAGGAGGTCAAGGCCCCCTCCCCCAAGAGGGCCCCTGCCCCCAGACGCAGTGCCCGGCTACAGAAGAGGATGGCACCCAAGGTGGAGAGTGAGAGCGAGAGCGAGAGCGAGAGCGAGAGTGAGGGCAGCGGAGACTCTGACTCTGAGTCCTCCGGGCCTGATATGCCCACCGCATAAGCTCTCTCTCCTTCCATTTGTCGTGTTTCTTGTATGTCCTATTGTGTTTTGAATATAGATTTGGTGGATCTACTTGACCATGTCGCAGGCTGGGTACGAAGACTCTATTGGGAAGCATCACTCTCAACAACACAAATACAAACAAAACATATACGAACAGGGATAACAAATCAGGACTCAACCCACTTGGGCTAGTGAGTGTTTCCGTCTCCAGGCATCATATGATATACAAACCATATCATGTCTCTGAAGCTTAGTCTGCCTGCCTGTGCCCCTCACAGACCAGACAGAAGAGCGGACTCAATGGTGATCTCAGCCTAGGGTCAGGAGTAGACGAGTATGACTGGTAGCACTGATAGTGTACCACACTCCATACCTTGGCCACCGTCCTCACAAAGTGCACCCCGAATATGACTAGACAGGACTCCAGGCCTGTTAGTACAACGGCATCGAAGAGAACAGACTAGGGGTGAGGAACTAGAGATATATATATAGGGATATGGATAGACAAGTGTATCAGTATCGATAGACTGACTGGGACATATATATACACACCTCCCGTGCTGTGGACTCCAGACTGAAGAAGCAGAGGTATGTGGTGCAGTAGAGCATCTCAGCCAGAACCAGGATGCATGCCTGGGTCAGAAGAGAATATGAGACAAAGAGAGAGAGAGATAGGGTAAGAGTCAGTCCCACCTCTATGAGGAGCTTGGGAGAGAGACCCCTCCCGTACAGCTCTGCCTGGTTTCTGTGCCATGTGACCACAGTCAGTATGCCCTGGCCCAGCATCACTCCCAGAGATAGATACACTGCGGTGAGGGTATAACAAGGATAGGAGAGACTAGCGAGTGGG
>BDIP01000505.1:0-11080 GCA_003568945.1 Kipferlia bialata
CCTCCTTCTCCCCCCCCCCCCCCCCCCCCCCCCCCCCCCCTTCATCCTCTCCCCCTAACCACCAGAGCCGCTATGCGCATGTCCAGGAATGACCCCCAGATCCTCAACTGGAATGCAGATCTCTGCATGTTCTGGCGGAATAACAGTGTCCACGTGTCCACTTGGCCGAGAATAGGGGCTAGGTGTGGTAGCCAGCTGTCATATAGTATTAATCCTTGCGTACATATATATTGATAATGATTATATATATACATATGCGGGTTCCGTCTTATCATCAGGGATGTGGATCTCTACCAGCTGTACAGGGCCATATCAAGTGAGGGCGGATTGAACAAGGTGAGATGGGGTCTCATGTCACCTCACAGGCCTATCCTATACCAACCTACTCAGCTCTACTGGTTCATTGTCTGATGCTTCTCTGTAACCCGTAGGTGCTGCTAGACGGTGGCTTCCCCAGGATAGCCAGACAGCTGCGGTACAGTCATCCCGAGCACTGCCCAGGTGAGAGGGCGCTGGTATTCATCTATCTGTGTGTGTGTATTCTGAGTATGCATCCAGCATATCTGACCCAAGGCCAGCTGATCCGCATCTGCTACGAGAAGACCCTGTTTCTCTTCGAGCAGCAGGCCCTCTTCAGCCAAAGGGCCTCGCAGGAGCAGGTGGGTGGGTGACATGGATGTGTGGGGAAGGGTATGCGTCAGATTCAGAGCGAAGTCTCAATACTGTTTAAGTGTCCTGCTGGTGTACTATTCAGCCACTATCATTGGTCCCACCCCAGATCCGGTATGTCAGGATGGTGTGGCTCAAGTACCCAAGGGACTGGACCTCAGACACCCCCTCCGACCCCTCGGAGGCACAGGTGCGGCAGAAAACTCTGGAAGCAGTGCTAGAGTCAGTCGTGGAGTGTATCTGTTGCGTATGGGTATATATTGATATATATATGTATATACTATTACTATTACTATGACTGTTCCCCCTAACTATCCTAGGCCATCCGTGAACTTGCATCCACGGCCCCTTTCAACGACCACCGTGCCACCCCCGTGCCCACCCATGTACTGAGTGAGGAGGCAGCCCAGGTGGGGGCATGGCAGATAACAGATATCAGTACATCAGATATCAATGAAACGGACAGCGGGTGTTGGATGTATACCATTCTCGTCTCACGCCAGACCCGTGATGTCCTTGCGCCCTCCCAGCTGAGGACAGTGATGGACCAGTGTCAGACGGCAGTGGCCTGTGGCAGCCTGAGGGGACAGGTATGATATCTATATATATATATTCCATATGTGGGAGTGTGTGTTATAGCTACATTAGCCCTGTGTATCTAGAGAGTGTCTCGCCCACCCCAGGCCGACGTGACCTCTGCGCTAGACAGGGTCGAGGCCTGGTTGGCCGGGGGTGCCGCCCGTGCCCACCCCTCCACCCTCCGGAGGGATGTGCTGCCAGACAGTGTGGACGTCACCATCAGGTGAGGGGCAGCGGGGTGGTAGTTGCCCATTGGCTGGTGTGTATCTCATCAGTCATCTCTACTCAATGCAGAAAGGGTCCAGGGCGGAGACCAAAGGGTGCTAGCAAGTTTGCCACAATTCCTCCCATTGCGCCAGTCCCAGCCGTTGGTCCCCATCTACCAGGTGCCATATGTGTGTATACCGTGATGTGTATATATACCGTGTGTATATCACGTATATGTACCATTGCCTGCCTCCTCCCTCATTGGACACATCTTCTACCCACCAAACCTAACCTTACCTTACCTTACCTTACCGTACCGTACCTTACCTTACCTTACCTTACCTTCAGCGGATGGGTTGACGGGTACAGCTGGGCTGGGCTCCCTTGGCGTGGCTCTCCTCAAGGAGGCCGTGTCCTGGGTGGCCGATGCCTCGGACGCCCCTCCCCTCTCCGTCCCCCCCGTCCCCCCTGTGCCCACAGCAGACAGGCACCGGTGGGTGGGGGACACACTGCTAAGAGTGGTCAGAGTGGCTGGGGCACTCGGCACCGCCACCCAGGCAGCAGTAGGTGGGTGACCATGTGCGGGTAGTGTATGTATAGCGGGTAGTCACTGCAGTCTCAACCCACCCCTCTTATTACGATGATGACCCACCCTCACTGTTAGTGAAGGATACCTCCCTAATCGGGGTTCTGTTCTCCCTGGCGTCTGGTATATCCCACCCTGCCATCCTGCAGCAGCGCACCCCGTGCTCCGTCTTCCCCCCCTCCCTCCCCCACTCCCTCCCCCCCTCTCTGGGTGAAGAGGCCGTCCTCGCCCTCATCCCCCTGGCCCCTGCCCCCATCCACCTCGACTCCCTCCCTATCGACCCAGGTGAGTAGTAGTGGGGGATGGGTCACGTGGGTCTGTATGTGTTATCTTGCCCGATTGACCCTGTTTCACCTACACTCTTTCCACTACACCGTCCCAATAGCCCCTTCACCCTAAGGAGTGGTCTTGAAGTCTCTACTGGCGCCCCCTTTCTCCCTTCCTAGAGTGTATCTACTGGCCCAGCTGCTGACCTCTACCCGTAACCTCCAAGCGTTGCAGATGGGCACCCGTCCGCATGTGGGTACATAGGTGTATAAACTTGGATGGATGCATTTTCTCACTCGCAGGATATGATTTCTGGGTTACGCTCTGTCCTCTCTCAGTGTGCCCCAGACTCTCTGTATGCCCAGCGTGCGTACCTAGACTGCAAACCAGGCCAGGGTGATGGGGATGGGGAGACCGCCCCTGCCGTCCCGCCTTTCCACCCCCCTGGCTATCCACCCCATGGCTCTGGGGCACCCTCCCGACTCAGCGTGCCCTGCCCCCCTCTACCCCTCTCCCAAAGGGTCCAGGCCGTCCTGTCCTCAGCTGGGCCCCTCAGGGAAGGGGTGGGACCGAATAGGGGCTGGGTCGGCCACACGCGCACGGGTCTGGCCCACCTGCCAGTACCGCTCCACCCCCTAGCCTCGCACCTGGCCCTGTCCCGCCTAGCCATCCAGTGTATGCACGGCATGTGCCAAGATAACCAGGTGGGGGGGTGCATATGGATATGCGCATTTCAGATCTATCAATGTAGATGAGTGATGCATTCCACACTATCCTATGCTATCTGTGAGATTTACAGGGTTCTCACAGCAGAGTCGGCGTATAGGCAACCGAGACACGTCTAGCATCTATGCCTCCCTTCTTGCCACTGACACCGTCCTAGTGGAACGGCTGACACGGTGTGTGGATATGGGGACAGACGCCATGGTGCCCACGCTCCACTCCGTCAGACACCTGTACCTGGCCGACATCCACCTGGGGCCCAAGGGGGGAGGGGTGGGGATGGGGGGGGCAACCTTCATCGCACCAGTTACATCCACCCGCACTAAGCTATGCTACTCCTCGCCTGACGCAGACCTCGCACAGCTGTTACTGCCCTTGCGACAGGACGCGGCGCTCATGGTCGTACAGGTATATATATATATATATATATGTGTGTGTGTGTGTGTATAGGTATCAGGGGTAGCTGTCGTGATGTGGGAGTGTCTATGGGAGTGTTCCTAACATGCAGTCGCTCCGGCTGTGTGCTGTCGATGCCGTTCTGCTCCTGGGGGCACTCCGCAGGGTCACAGCCCTACCAACCAAGGTGAGCATTGCGTTATCTATTAGTGTGTATGGGTATGTGTGTGTCTCTATCTTGGGAACTGGTCCCTAACTGTAGGCCCTCCTCCTCCTCGTGTCTCTCTGGGAGGCAGGGGAGGCCGGTAAGGCAGGGGCCGGCGACGCAGTTGCTAGGGCCGCTAAGGTGGTTCTCGAGGACACACAATAGACCTCGCCGTCCATTGATTGATTGTGCAGGGAATTGAACCCTCTACTCGTTTGATGCTTCTTCAATTGCCTTCCATGATTCTGCATTGTCTGCTGCTTGGTGTAACAGTGTCCTAGCCACAGCTGATGTGTCCTGAGATTAATCTTAGTCTTATACCCATGTAGATCTGCTCATACCCTCGGGATATTGGAAGTTGCTCCACGTACCGTGAGTCCAAGTCTTCTTGTCTTGTGGGAGTATGCCTTGAGAAGGGGCATCACCAGACGCTGCAGGTAGGTGCGCTGGGGTTACCGGTATCATTGGTGGAGTATTGGGCCAGAGACTTGTCTACCCGGTGATGAGGTTATGAGATCAGTAGCATTTCAGTGTGTTAGCTGGTATTAGCCACCTGACAAACACTTGCTGTGACCTCAGGTTTTCCGGCATCAAGACATCTCTTGTTTGGCACTATAAGACCAGCTTCTCCCTGTTGTTACTCATCAATTACAAAGAGATACTACCACGACACATGTCCTATATTCAGTCAGAGTATTTTGACTCATGGTACTGAGTGACTATGATATACGAAGTGGTATCACGACATTAGCTCTTCTGAGGATGCCCACCTCCAGAATACCAGATCCAAACTCTTCCCTCATGTAGTTTCGACCGAATATCTCTGCAGTATGCCAGGCCCGGGCCATATTGGCCGTGGAAGCCAGAAGGACTATCGACCTGGCTAGCACTCCTTGGACACGGCCTGGGTCAGGGACTAGGACACACTATCATGGTGCATTGGTGGTGTCCTTACCTAGCTCTCCCCCTGTGTCGGACACGGCACTGGGCATCTGCACCTCTGTGCGGTGGGTGCCGTAGAGGGGACCCACTGTGCTCATTGTCTGTATCTGGTGGAGAGTGTCCCATATCTGAGAGCCCTGAGTTACCGCTATCAGTTGTCGAGCCCAACGTCGACCCTGCCGCTCCCATCTAACCCCGCACCCCAACACCACAGCCTCGAAGAGCAGCCCCGCCTACCGTGAGATAGGACGCAACGCTACTGTTATACACATGGATCAGGCCTATATGTACTGCCACATGACATATTGGACCTTGTTACAGTGTTGCATTGTTATAGTGGTAGTGGTAGACGTCTGCTCTCCCACCTGCCTTGCTGCCTGGTCGTACCTCCCATGCAGGGTAGATATGCAGTTGTCTGATCCTGTAAGATAGTCCCGGCTTAACCCTGTGTAGGAGTAACATGTGGGAGCATGGTACTTAGGTGGAGAGTTCCCACCGAAATCATAGCTCTTGTGGTGGTTACTATGATAACATGCACCGATACCTGAATGGTCCATATTGCCACAGACAATGGCTGTCATGATAATGAGTTGCAGTCTGGGTGGCATCAGAAGCTGGTCAGCACCACATCGATAGATACAGTCGGAGAGGAGGATGCCGGCCTGGGAGGAAGCGCACTCCTAAAGAGCGTATTTATATGTGGAGAGTAATCCTCTGATTGAAGATATTGGCGATCGTAGCTGTCACATGCTACTTTGGGTCACTATGCTCATGATTCTCTTACCTGCAGCGAGTCGAGTGTGTGTACTGTGTTGTGAAAGGGGACACTTCGGTGGAACCTGAGTGTCACTCTTAGTCTAGATACTATCTCCTCCTACAATTGATTTATGAAGCACTCGCTGTCGGTTACACAAGACTTGTGATGTATATGATTGCATCTACTATCATTTACCCCACTAAGTCCTTGTTGCGTACCTATATATGGTAAATAGTGTCTTCATTAGGCTGCGCAGCTGTATATGCACGTTTGCAGTGGCTGTCTGGTATGTTCTTGCGTGCACATATAGCCACCTGGTGGTCAGAGCTCTCTTTGAGAGAACTATATCAGGGTGATGTTTGGAAATTGAAGTCTTGGAAATGGACACCATCGGTGACAAAACAGTACCCGAAAGCAAACTCGCCAAACTTGGCTTGGAATGTGTGTGCATCAAAGCGTGGGTCTGCAACTGCCTGTTGTAGTAGCGCTTGGGCCTCTCTATTGGCTGTCGGTTAGTCCATATGCGCTTCGGATTTCCACCAGGTGTCCCTAGGCGTACAATTACTGTCAAATTCCACACATAGTACTGATAGAACATACCATGGAGACAGTGGTATGCCACGAGGAGAGAGTCCACACATTGCTCACAGGTGACTGTCAGTGGTACACTGTGTCTGATCTCTGGCAGTGTGACAGGCACTACCCTCACTGCACCTGACTTGTCTACAATGTCATGTATGGTCATACACTCCCTAGTCACACACTGTCTCTTGTGACTCATAGCATGCCGGCCATTAGGGCTCGAAAGACAGCCGGTATAGATGTCTGCAGAGCTGGGAACGGAGACGTCGGACTCCCCATCCCTTTGACACTCCACCGTATATATAGGGGCTATGTCCCCACACCGGCGTCCATCTGAGGTGACGGATAGACGTGGAATACGCTCCTCATAGCCGCATACGATATATCCGTCTCCGTCCGAGGTTGGTCCACAATATGAACTGGTAGGTAAGTAACGTCATATGGTGAGATCTCGATAGCTGAGTGCACTGCATACTCTATAACCATACCCAACAGACCGCATGAGGTGATACCGATCTGATGTCCTTGGGCAGCGGTGCCGACACTCCACCTATAGTCATGCGACGCAGGAAAGGATGTCATACACCGACTAGTATCCGTCATCGACGATGAAACGCTATTACATTGAATGCTCTGAACAGAGTCTTTAGCGGATGTTCATGACCACTCATTATCCTACCTTATAGACTGGGGACGCTGACCTCACACTCTTTATGGCAGCATAGACCTACCGTAAGAGAAAAGGACGCTTATAGTCACCCATCAACACCTGTCAAGACTGTATCGTATAGTATCGTTACTGACACTCTAAGTTGCCCCTGCCATACCTTAGGGACGTCGTCAGGATGAATGCGGCCTGGGAATGCCGAGTTCTCCTGCGTCACCTGTAGGTCATTGCCGGCGCCGTATATGTTCAACCAGCTCTGAAGCAGATACACTCTGCACTTGATCTCAGTCAGTCGCTTAGGGTCTGGTGTCAGAGTGTGAAGAACTCTCAATGAGAATGTGACTCATGAGATGATCATATCGGTTCTGCCAAATGATATCAGTACCTATAGGTATCACAAGCATCCACGATAGCCGCAAGGGCCTCACATTGTTTGTATGTGTGAATGTTGAACTTGATGTCTCTTGCACATGGTCTGGCACTATCAGACGGGCAGATGGGGACACCTCAGATAGGTCAGTACTGCTGTGGCTGCTAAAGCTGTGTGACACACCACCACCTGCGGTCTGGAGTGATGTATCTGCAGATGCCTCGAGCTCTGTTTGGGTCATCTCCGAGCAGTCCCGACCCTGTGGCGAGATGGCCTCTTGGTGCCCTCCCTCCACTGCTGTCACCAGAGAGTGTCCGGCTAGCCACTCAGTCATCTGGACACTGGCCCCACTCTCCTGCTCTGTATACAGGGTGTGAGATATCACAGAGGACGTCAGTGTCCTCAGTCTGTGTTGAAGGGAACTGAAGGCCGGATCCCTCGCGAGGGCCTAAGGTTAATACTAACACACTGGAAAGCCTCAATATTCGTTAGCACTACCACAATATAGCATGTCACAACACCACCTGAAGTACTTGAATGAGGTCATCGGCGCTAGTGACCACCTGTCCTGGGAGCACCGCTGCCTGCTGGTGCCACGGATAGGACACCGTGCCCTTGAGGGTGTCAGTCATACCCCAGGTGGCGTTGTCGAGTAAGAACCCAGACCATCGTCCATTGTAGTGCGACGCTAGGTATGTCAGGACAGCAAACCAAGCATATCGTACTATGCTTACGACGAATGGTCCAACACTGGGCCTATTTCCGACAGGATACGTCTTGTTCGTCAGCAGCAAATGTACAGTGAAATTGGTCAAGTGCCTCTCCTGCTGGTGGTGGTCCGGTGTGTACGTCACGAGGTTGGAGAGAGACGAGGGTATCTCAGAAGGGTCACATACGAGTCCCTCTCTCACTGTCTTATGAATGTCATGGACCACCTCTCTACGTGCCTGGCTTCAGACATGGGCATTCTAAGATAGCCGTATACTTACAGTCTTACAAGGTGCTACATACCTCAGAGTCATATGGGAGCTGCCTTCGTGCAAGTATGTATCGATAGCTCTGCAGCCACAGAGAAGAAGTGATATCATCTGCGATGTCCCCTCCAGTGGAGTCGAAGAAGATGACAAGGCGTTGGTATATATGGGACAACGATCCATAGGACAATATGGGAAGGGTAAGCGGAGTCAAACTTGGAACCAGCACCCCCACCACCACTGCCCCCTTGGGAGCCAGTCTGGCCACACTGCTCTGTACATGTAGCAGGAGGGATCCAGCGACAGCCACTGAAGATATCACACTCGTTAGGGTGTTCAATGTGAAGAATAGCTGGTCTTGTGATCGGAACATTGTGTAAATGGTGGTTCCTGGTTCCAGGCTTGTCCTCCTTGGTAACATACGGTGGACTAGAAGCAGTGTTTCCACAGGCACAACACCTACCACTGCCACTGATGTCATTGGTATGCCTCTGTGACCTGAGCTGTATATATCAGACAGCACCGACAGGACCTTGAGGCACCACGAGGCCACCACCATTCTTCCTATCAGGGATGTGGGGAGACCAGTACTACCCCGGAGACCAGAAGTAAGTGTTGACTGTATGACCACATATTGAGGGGCATGGCTTACTAAGAGCATGATACAGTCGTCAAGGACCGAGTTAGTTGCGAGGTATACGGGGAGGCAAAGGAAAGACCAGGCCACGTACAGAGCAAGGACACGGGCAGGTGTCTGAAGGTGAAAACCCAGTCACACAGTGAAAGATACTGCTGGGTTGACATAGTATTGGCACTCACCAGGACGAGACGGTATGTGAGACTCTCCGACATATTGGCCGTCCACCCCGGAGTGATGGAGAGATTTGAGGGGTCTACCGATTAACGGAGATAGTCTGACAGGATGAAACAGACAACTCCTCTAGGTTCAATGGAAATGGAAGTTGTGTGTATATCATCGGCGGCATTGGCAGTATGAGGATATCTCTTTGCCATGTAAACCCTTCAGTGTTGAGGGTATCATGATCTTATTTACAGCATTTCAATTACTACTCAGAAGGTCTTCTTGCATCGTCAATGATCACTTGTGTAGATCCCCTATAACACGCCCTGGGCGCTCCACAACCTGCGGAGGGTGCATATCGGTATCAACTGAGGAATTCCCCAGGTTATGATGGTAGAGGGTATCAGACAGGGAGGGTAAGTGTAACAATTCTACCCTTGTACCAGTGTGAGTGGCACTCACTGAGTACAAGTCACTAGCCTGCGCTTTCTGCGTCCACCCGTCCAACCCTGGACCCTCCAGGAGCACTAGCAACACTTGTGACCCAGGGACCGAGGAACACGGCCACCACCGGCACCCCCCCCCCATGACAATCATCATTCATCAATGTCCATGGAGACGAGGGGCTACTCGACAACACCCTCGTCCTCGGCGTCAACCACAAGCACATTGACCGCGATAGACTACGAGGGGGCAGGGTCAGATTTACTGAGCACTGTACATAGTACCTGTAAACAAGGTGCCCTACAAGACTTGTGAAAGACACACCCTACTTCCCTGGCTCCACCTGTCCATAGAGTCGTGTTTTAACTGAAAACTTTTCAGACCCCACTTTCTGTGACAGACCGTCAGTCAGTATAGATCACCATGTACATTGTACCGTGTATTCATGGTGAAATATTCTCTTGCCATACAGACTTGACGAAAGGCACCCGACTGACACCTAGAATAATCCAGATATTACCAGAGTCGATCCCCCAAGCTCTTCATTCTGTAGGACGGCCCTAAAGTAGAACCTGCAGAATGTATATAGATCTAAATGAAACAAGGGTCCAGGTGTTTTTGTTGGCTTTGTTGGCACATGCTGCCAACGAGCTATTCATAGACATCGATTCGGTTGGACTGGAATAGTGCTTAGCTTTAGAAGAGTGCACCAGTCTTCCCCCTTAGAGTCCAGGGGGGCCGAGAGAGACACAACTTGGGGCTCTGTGTCTGTGAAGACAGAGAGTCGCCATTAGTGACTGAGAGACGATGTCAGCAACAATCAATGCTGAGGAGCTGTGGCCGCTGACGGCTGCCAAGAGCTTCAAGTCGTTCACTGAGTCACAGCACCTGGATGACGGAGACTTCTGTGCGCATGTGGTGTTCATCCCCAACACGTCGTTTGCACAGCGGTCAGAGACCCTGGCCTACAAGAAGAAGCACGGGTGCTATGCCATGTTTGCGGCATACCCCGTCAACAGCAGCATGGCAGACCTAGAGGTATGGGCTGTGCTTGGGGTTATACGTTCTGCTTGTGTGTGTATGTATGAGGGTCGTCGTCAAGCTCAATGTATGTGCAGGGGTGGTGGTGCGGTGTCACATACATACAGGGGTCATGTATATTATACGTAGTGAGCATAGTGAGTCCTGTGTGTCGTTACGGACGCAGCAGAGGGTCATTGGTATATATAGGCTGTGTTTCGGCGTTGGCTCTCTTCTTCTCTCGTACCCCGTCTTCCCTGACCTCAGGGTGCTCTGCAGCTAGGCTTTGATGGGTTCCTGCTGTCCATGGCCAAGTACGACTACGATAGACCCATCACTGACCTGCTGAACACCCTGGCTGACATCGCATCCCTCGGGAGGTGAGTGTAGGAGACTATATCATTGCTGTGCCCCTCCCCCCCTTGCCAACCTCAGACTCACCATCCTGGAGCACTGTGACTACAACCACATCAGACCCTGCCTCCCCTACGTCAACGGGTTCCTGCTCAGCAACCCCCTCTACGCACCCATCGGCGGAAGGTATGAGCCACCTCACTTCTGTCCCTTCCATGTGTCTATATATATATATGTGCATAGATATCATAGATATCACAGATATCAATCGTATATGCCCAGGGATACTGTCTCTGCTCCTTGTATGCTACCCTCAGGCTTCTTCCCCGCAAGACCCGGCAGCTGGAGCCCGTGCTGAAGCTGCTGCAGCAGGAGACGCAGTCCCGACCCGACTTTGCTGTATTTGCTAGCCAGTACATCAGAGGTACGGGTGTCCTGGCTCTCTCTCTCTCTCTATGCATTGGTGTACTGGACTGCCCTGTGTATATTCTCCACTCCCCCCCCCCCCCCCCCCTTCCGGGGGGGGTTTTGTTTTT
>BDIP01000506.1:0-12135 GCA_003568945.1 Kipferlia bialata
GACAAGGGGCTTTGCATCTCACAACATCCTGCCTATGGGTGATGGTGCCCCCTACGTAGTAGAGGAACCAGCAAGGTTCCTAGAGAATGACTACACAACTGAGAGTGTGGCTACAATGCACACAAACGCCAACTATGGGAACAAGGTGACGCTGGTGGTCCCAGGCCATGACGGCGAGTGGACGCTAACAGCGACAGAGAGGATGTTTGTCAAGGTGACTGGGGATAAGGGCATCTTGCAGAACATGCTGCTAGGGTGCCTAGGCCGTGGTCAGTCGGGCACCATCAGAGTGACACGCAAGGGTGATAGGATAGAGTTGAAGGGGCACAAGAACCCTAACACGAGGGAGATACACTGTGTGAGGGGGAGAGAGGCACGTGTTCAGTTCGATGTGCATGTTGATGACCACAGGGGAAAGACTCTCACTCTGGCACCTGTGGAGACTGTGTAATGGGATTCTCTCCTTAATGGCTGTGTAACACAGTCACTTTGATTAATTGATTGATTGATTGATTGGAATAATAGAAACCAAACATGGCAATTGACCGTTGTTAGTATGCACTTCTGACTTTGTGACATCTTGATCTATCCAACTCTCTGTCAGACTGATATTACGTCCTTCTCCTATTATAAATATATATGTATACATATCACACTGATATGAAGTCCACCTCCTGGTGCACCCCAAACATGGCGAGTGACAAAGCATGGCAAGTGACAAAGCCTGACAAATGCATATACATTCCTAACTCTAGGACAAGTCATTGAAGCTCTATCCAACAAAACCATGCTGAAATGAGGTCATTCCTCTATGCATTAGACAGATATGAAGTCCACGTCCTGGTGCACCCCAAACATGGCAAGGTCCACACGCACACTGTTCTTCTTCCTCTCTCCCTCCCCCTCTCCCTCCCTACCTCCCTTGGCACCCTTGGATAGCATACTCTCTAGCCCCTCTAGTCCCTCAAGTCCCTCTATACCAGATGCTCCTCCCTTATCTGTAACCTCCCCCTTCTTCCCCATCTCGGCATCAAGAAGGGCGCCCATGTCATACCTGTAATGTATGGCAAGAGAAGAATAGTATAAATTCCATGTATGTGTATGTAGTTAGACAGAGGTAAAATTATTATAGAGATGCCTCAGGGAAAGAGAGCAACATTAGACTGTGACTTACCCTAGCGCCGCAAGAGGATTGTTAGATGCACTGATCACACTCTCTTTCGGTGGCTTGCTTGTCACTCTCCGAGCAGGTATCTCTAGGTCAGTCATCCCAAGCTGTCTAGCAGCCATAGGTGTCACACCTGGTCTCTCTCTCTCCCTCTCTGGGGCTACACTCTCCTTGGCCTCCCCCAAGACACCCTCGGCCAAATCGAGAAGCTTCTCATAGACCTTGTTGTAATCAGTGGTCTTACTGTTGTATGCCTGTTCCAGCACCAGACAGCAGTCCTTGATGAGCCCTGTTCCCTGAGTACAGAGGGTGGAGTAGTCTCTTACTTTGTCATCTCCCTCTGGTACCAGTCTCATCTTTGCAGCTATCACTGCCTCTCTCTCTACCCCTCTCTCCCAAGGTAGGCAGCCTAGAGCGTCACAGATGGTGAACAACAGGGACTCAAGATCATCCAGCTGAGATTAGACACGAGTCTGACTGCAATTGAAGTATTAGGCGATACTAGAGGTAACTACTATACATAAGTACTCGTACCTCTGTCCTTGGGTGGTTCAGGTGTGCTGCTATGGGTGCGTGTCGTCTAGTGCCACAGAAGGCATGGTTGGTACCATCTGCTGTATCACGCCTCTGGGACTGGGTCGTAGTGGCTAGACCAAAGTCAACTGGAGGGTGAGAAGTGGGCCAAAGAGGAGACCAAAACATCTCCCAGTTGCAAATGACCAGCAAAAGATACCTAGTGTGACGGATGAGGTGGACCACTTGCTGTAGAGTATGTTGCGGGGGTTGATATCTCGGTGGAGGAACCCCAGGGAGTGGATGTGGCTCAGGGCCCTGAGAGTCAGAGTATAAGTATATAAATAGTATATGAATATACCTATATGTATATACATATAGAGTAGGAGTACTACTATATATGTATTTAGTAATGAAATTACCATCAGGGAGTGGATGTGTCTGAGGGTCCTTGGGGTTAGTGTCTGATTTTACTATCAACCAAAAGACCAAAGACCAAAAGATTATACTGTATTGTGCACCTTGTGACGTCTGCACAGCTAATCACTATATATATAGTATATATAGTATCAGTATCAGTCTCATGATGGTATATATATATATATACCATACCTTGTGACGTCTCTCAGCACCACAGCTGCCGTCTTAGTGCTGATGGTACAGTCCACTCTCCTACAGTAAGGAGAATTCATATATATAAGAACACATGATGTAGTGTAGTGTATAATGGAGATGGGTAAACGTACATATGTATCTATATACTCTTTGAGTGAGTACACCAACAAATGTATCATAGATAACACAAATACATATACGATAGAGAAATAGTGGAGATACCCACATGTGTAGGAGTATAATAATGGACACACACATACACCAGAGAGAGAGAGAGAGAGAGAGACATACCTCGTGTCAAATATGGGGTCTCCACAGAGTGGGAGCACAACATAGCCCCAGTCCTGGGGGTCAGACATAATATGAACAAAGATGCATAGAGTTATGTTGATTAACATATGTGTATAAATACCACATAGCCCCAGTCGTGGGGGTGATGGTATATATATGGAGAGAAAATGTGAGAGGGCGGAAAGATATCTGTCCCTGAGGCACGACCCTACATATTTGACATTGAATACATATACATGTATAGTATATAGAATAGAGTACTTGCAGTATATTTATGGATACTATACATACCTGTCTGTCCCTCAGACATGACCCGAGCACCCTAGGTATGTGTGTGCACCCATCCCCTAGTGCCTCAAGGGTCAGAAGGACACCAACCTCAGTCCTGAGAGCTTTCAAACCTAGTAGTCAGATAATTACGCATACGTACGTAGAAACACAAATACTGAGGGCTTTCAGACCTAGGGAGAAGTGAGCAGTATATGTATATATATAGTACTCATACTTTCTAAATACATATTGATATTTATATACCTGTCCCCTCCACCACCTTGAGTGCCACTCTGTGCCCTTCCTCTCTCTCTCTCTCTGCATCAGAGGCGAGGAACACAGTGCCAAAGCCACCTAGGGGTGAGAGGACATATATAGTACATGTAGAATAGTGGTGAGAAGTGGGTAAATATAGAATGTACAATTATATAGGTATCCGCACTCAGAAACATGAAGTAACGGGGGGAGAAAATATATTATATTAAAGATAAGTGGAAGAGAGAGATATGCCAATGCTAAGTGGATCAGTGCTGAGGAAATAATACTCATTAGGAAGAGGTGAAGGGGGGGGGGGGGGGGGGGGGGGGGGGGGGGGGGGGGGGGAGGGGGGGGGAGGGGGTGATGGGAAAGAAACCGTGCCAGGGAAACCACACATAGATTTCGATACATACCTTGAGTACGAGGATGGCGACAAGGGCACCTATGAGAAGGAGAACCCTGAGTGTGAGAAGTATAGTATGAGGGAGGGAGAGAGAATGAGAGAGAGAGAGATTAATTAATAGAGGGGAGAGAGATGGAGATGAGGGAGGATGTATTTCGTGTGAGATGAGAGGGAAAGACATGAAATGGAATTGAATGACTGCTTAGGGGAGAGAGAGAGAAGGAGGGAGAGGAAGAGAGGAAGAGAATAGAGAGGGAGAGAGAATATGGGGGAAGGGGGAGAGAGAGAGATGCGTACCATGTGCAGCAGCAACAGCAGGAGCATGTCTTGCACTTGACATAGCTCTTGATGGACTTGGACTCCCTGGGGTTAAGTCAGAGTGGCGAAAAGGAAACACTACTAATTCTACATCTTCTCATATATTCCGTGTCATCTTCTATACCTGTTGTGCAGGGGACTCTCCGTGATCAGACTCACGGCCTGGTCGTCGGATACCATACCTGGACTGATTCAGAGAGAGGTAGCACTGCAGGGGTCACTGGTCAGAATCAGACAGTGTATGCTTTTGGCCGTTCGCCGTTTGGTGGAATCGCACCGCCGAGGCGCGAATGTCGCTCCGGTTGTTGCTTTCCTGCAATATCTCGCCTATATTGGTACTTGTGTATCACTGGAATACATCAATTACTCTAATGACTTGGTACCGCCAAATGGCCGGGGAGCAAGAGTATATATCACAAGAAATGATGCTAACCAATAGGCTGACAGAATTTCAGGTCCTAGATAACGACAGTCATTCAACTGATGAATCCTATTCATTTACATCTTCTCTATTAAATATTACACCGGTATGGCAATCCAGTGCCTTACACGCTGAGGGTTTCGACCTCATCAAACCCATCTCTCTCTCTCTCTCTCTCTCTCTTATCAGTGTATTTACACACTAAGTGTCTCGACCTCGTCATCTGCGAATGCCAGCCTCTTGTACTGCTCTCTCTCTCTCTCTCTCTCTCTCTCTCTCTCTTTGTTACACACTGAGGGTCTCGACCTCGTCATCTGCGAATGCCAACTTCTTGTACTGCTGCTTGTAGGTATCCCCTCTGAGGTACAGATAGCCAATGACACCTAGGACAGCAAGAACAAGCACTGCTGTCGCGTAGTAGAACCAGGGTATCGTGTAGGCTGAGGTTAGGGAGGAATATACAACACTGCAAAGAGAAGTGTCAGTCTATTAATGCCTGGCATGTATGTGCCAATATCCACTTGAGTGCAGCAGATGCATGCAAAATATAACTATGTTTGTACCAATACAATATATATACATATCCATACCTATCTCCACAGACAGTGTTGTCTCTGGAGTGGTGGGGGACACCACAGATACAAACATAAGTATATATATAATCATATAGGTATAGACATATATATAGTTACATATATACATACTCATACCTATCTCCACTGTGAGTGTGGTCTCTGGAGTGGTGGGGGACACCACAGACACAACAAGGTCCCTGTCCCTGTGGGTGAGACGATATACAGAACTGATAGATATAGCACTCATTCCTTACAATACTAAACTATATATTCTATCTTTGTGAGTGGGGGACACCACAGATACAATCAGATCCCTATCACTGACGTTAGTGTACATACATAACAGATAGTTATATGCATTGTTATAGAACTGGGGAGTTACCACAAACACAGTCATTCTGTCTGTGGGGTGAGAAAACACATACACATAACATATAGTGATGTCTCTCTCTACGAAAGACTAATACATGATTTGTACATAAATAATTATTTATGACAGAGGCTTATGATAGTTCACGCACAGTATCCCCATGTGGTTCCCCACACTGACTGTGTACACTGGCTGGCAGGAGGCATCATCAGTATCATCGGGACAGGGGACCAGCTCGGCAAGATATCTGGTTGTCAGGGTACATAATCGGATTACTGATACATGTATATCCTTGTATCTGACAAGAAAATAGATAGTATTGATTTATAGAAGTACTGATATACATATACATATGTATCTATATACCTAGCATCTGGCTGGTCTGCAAAGTGTACAGTTAGGGTGGCGGTGTCAGAGACCATGACAATGCCAAACTGGGGGTGAGTATAGCCAGCGATCTACACAGACCTTCAGGAGAGATGCTACACAGAGAAAAGGAATGCTAAAGCAGCGGATGAAAAACACATACAGGTACCCACTGTAAAGAACCATTCTATATGACGACGAGGTATAGCTGTTGGTACTGTGCACCTCATTTGTTGGTGGAAATGTGGAGGATGATTCCCCCAACACTTCTATATACATCTGTTTGTATGTATATATATATATATATATATAAATTACCATATCTATACCTGATTGGTGGGTGTGAATGTGAAGCTGGCATCCCCCGACCCAGCCCTGACAGAGGTGGGGGCCATGTCTATAGACACAAGGGTGCCTAGAGAGATGTCTGGGATAAGTATACATAATTGGTTACATACATATACATATATATGCCCTGACAGAGGTGGGGGACATGGATGTAGATGTCAATGTACCCAAGGATATGTCTGGTATCCGAGTATATGGATATATTTATATATCTATATATATATACATATATACCCACATAGTGACATGGTGACTGAGAACATAGAACCTGCATATACACACATATCTAGACACAATTACATACCCACTGTTGCCATGACTGGGGACGGGTGTAGTTTCCGGATAGAGACTCGAGGCTGGGCCTACCGGTTAGTGATGACCGGTGGGGATACAATATATTGTATATCATAGTCATAAACACGCATGATGGTATTATAGGTTCTGTATCTACTGCATTCCTCTAGAACTGCCACCTCACACATAGAGACTGGCCCCATAAGTATTAAATACTACTGAGTATATATAGAAATACTTTTTTTAGAAATACTATTTATAGAAATACTATAAACATAAGGTACCTCTAGAACTGCAACCCCAGAACCCACTGTGGGATCCACATAGAGACATTGCCATATATGTACTATATACCATATATACTATATACAATGTGTACCTCTAAAACTGCCACCCCAGAAGCCAAGGTAGGGTCCACATAGAGACTGACTGCATATGTGGATGTCTCACCACTGAATGTGGCCGGGGTAGTAATGGCATCAGCCAGACCCCACCATCCGACAGTCACACGCATGTCCTGAAAGATTAGACGGTTCTAAAATGTATGTACATACTATCATCAAAGCAGCCACCCCTGTCACCATATACATATACATATACCACTAAATATAGCCATTTCCTGAGGATCAGTGTATTGCTCTGATTCACTCTCTGTCTCTCTCACACACAATTTACAGCAGTATCTTACTTATATGTAGCTATAGGACATCAATACCTGAGGGATCAGTGTCTTGCACTTGTCGTATAGTCCCAGTGTCAGAGATGGCGTGTCTCCCACTGTGACTGCTCCACTGTCCGATGTCTGTGACATGTAGACTGCATCGCTGAAGTACGTCACATCGAAGGTAAATACAGAGTCAGGATCGCTGAAGGTAAGCATTAAGAGCATTATTGAGGCTTCACGTTGCACAGATAGTATACAATTACGATACGTACAAAGCGAATACAGAGTGTGGATCACTGTAAAAATTGCTTAGAAGAACTGCTACAGTGAAAACAGGATCTATACCCTGTCAGCTGGCACTGGACCATCATCATCTCTCTCTCCATGCATAACACAGCATATATGTATACCTCTCTACCGTTGCCTCCACCGTCAACTGGTACTGGGCCAGACTGCAGGAGTAGAGGTTGCCTGGAGGTGATTATCAGACCTAGACGTATTAACACACGTTATGGATAGAATTTACACACACATGATTATACACTAATTGAGAATATTGACCACAGCACATACCCACTGAGTACAGGAATACCGACCCATCATACTCTAAAAGTAATCGTGGTATATATGAATATCCATACTATATGTCTAACACATACCCACTGAATATAGGAATGCCGATCCATCATAGTATATATACAATGGTATATATAGTGGTATATATTTTCATATTCATCAAGATATATACACCAGTAGTATAATATTCACATGCATATGTTTATGTACTAGGGTATATTGTGCATCACACATACCCACTGAGTACAGGAATGCCGACCCATCATAGTTTGTCTTGAGTGGGTATGTCTTGGAGGGATCAGACAGGTCACAGAGAGTGACAGTCCTGGGGTGAGAGATAGAACACCACAATGTACTATAACAATAGTGATGTGGTGTATATGGGTCTTGGAAGGATCAGACATGTCAACCAGGGTGACAGTCCTAAGGTCAGAACCGATAGGTGTGTATGTATATATATATATACGAACATACACACACCTATCGTCTGATATACTGGCCCCAAGGGTGTCGTACACCCCAAACTTGAGTGTGACGGCACTTCCATCTGCAAAGTAGGAGTCCCCGCCTAGTAGGACAGCCGAGTCAACAGCAGAATAGGCGAAAGGGATTGGCACAGATGCGCTGTATGTCAGAGACTGAACACGAAGTAATCATATGCAACAGAACAATTCGAACTCATAGAATGTATCTTGACACGATAGAATAGACGTACCCGCACGCCAAGAGGGAGCATATCCGAATGAGTTAGAATATAGTAGTTACAAATATGTGTATATACGCACCCCGACTCTGACAGGTAGAATGGGTCCACTGCCTCTGTCTTGGTGTAGACAGACAGGGTAGAGGACATGGCCTGGCATGTGAGTATTATGGGTACAATGCCTATGTATACATATCACATGTTTAACTACACAGTAGACATAGAGGGTGGAGGTCATGACCAAGGGTAAGGAGACTCTATAATGTACAGTACATACAATGTAATGTAATATCAATATACTATCACTACACTTTCACTATATACCTCATCAGCTGCGTTCCCCATGTGTGTGAATGTAACCACATACACATCCCCCTCACTGTAGACGATGGAGTCAGGGGTGTAGACGTGCTTGCCAATGGCCCACTCGAAGATCAAGTTGGAGTCAACCTCCTAGGAGTAAGTACTACACGATTTACAATTCGCGTAACTCAACTATACATACCGTGAATATCAAGTTGGAGTCAACCTCCTGAGGGTAAGTCGAGACTACTATATATATATATATATATATGTAGAAAGAGACTATACATACCGTGACTATGGTGTTTCCGTCCTCATCCGTGTGGAGACTGACACTGAATGACACATATATAACATTGAGTCTCTGTACTGCTCTATACTACTATTTACTAGTAAGTAACACTCTTACCGTAGCAATTGTGTTTCCGTCCTCATCCGTGAAACTGACACTGAATGTCACAGTGTCATCCTTACAATGGGCAGTGGGGGGATCGACAGACATCGAATGAACGACTAGAAGTGAGAAGTAGATAATGTAACTCAATGGTTATACTAAAAATATTGTTGCAGTGTGTAGTGGGGGGATCGACATACATGGAGTGGACCACTGGGATTAGACTTGCAACAAAGAAGAAGCATTGAGTGGATAACTGATGTGAGTAAGAGATAAGCTTAGAACATGTATTATAGTACAAATTGGTAGTATGGATACACTATACTATTGTGCCAAGTGCACGACTGCTCGAATTAGATATACGTACAAAACTGAACTATACTGATCTGGTGTGGCTGGTCCCTAGTACACTGTGATGACTCATAAGACACAGATAATTCATACTATATACTAATATTCATATATACTACACTAACTAACCTGGTGTGGCTGGTCCCGAGTAGACTGTGATGACTCCGTTGGGGGGAGAGGTCATGTCCTCATCCAGAGCACCTGAGGTATGTATATGGACATTGCTTTATATATATACTATTGTCCTATGATATACACGCAGTGATGAATCCGTTGGGGGGAGAGGTCATATCCTCATCCAGAGGACCTGAGTATCAATACATACATAGATGTATATATATGAATACATATATACATATGTTCATATATAGATAAATACTATCTATGTATATAAATCCATAGAGTACATGTCCTCATCCACAGCACCTGGGCATTAACATGAATGTATGGTATATATTTGACTATGTGAATCTATATATATATAAGAATACATATACAAATATCATACTTTAACACTGTCCATGTCCTCATCCACAGCACCTGGGGTATGAGAAGATATATACATATATATGTGGGTGTATATAGTGAATAACGATTCGTTGATATACACATAGTACCAACCTATCATTTGCACCATCTCCCCTGTAAAGGCCGGAATACATCATGTAGTAATGAAGAACTATAATACAGTAGTACAAACGATGACAGTAACGACCATATTGGACATATCTATATATATATCATATATATATATATCTACATATATATATATATATTGCTATATATTACTAATATTACCTATCATGTGCACCATCTCGCCTGTAAAGGCCACAGCCCCAGACAGCATGGCGTACTTGGAGTCCACTAGAGATTAGAAAGACATAGAGTCAATGAATGAACATCTATATACTAATACATACATATATATACATAGAGAGATAGAGGCACTGCACCAGACAGCATGGCATACTTGGAGTCCACTGGATATTAGACAGCTATATGGTTATATACATACACCCTCACACATAGTCTAGTTCACGCGGTCTATATACCATACAAAATATTACTTCATATACCTTGGTATGTGGCTGATCTGACCAGGTCCAGAGATGACTCGGCAGGGTTCACAAGGTAAACATAGAGCTGTGGTTTAGATTTCTGACAAAGGTTATGGTAACAACACATGCATACCCATACATACTGACACTAGGTTAAGGTAGACATATATACATATTCATAGGAAGAATGAGAACCCACCTTGTTGTGCCCCATATCTGTAAATGTGAACACTCCATCCTTGACTGGGTAGACAGACCCCAGATAGGTGTCCTTATCCCCTACCCACTTGGTGACAAGGGTGTATGACGTATCGGACGTTCCTGACGCTCCAGACGTGTCTGAGTAAACGTACAGTGGCACTGAGCGTGATGTGGCGTCAATGGCTTCGTCCTTGATGATCAAGGTGGAGCCATCGATTGATACGTAGTCGCCAAACTCGGAGTAGCCTGTAGAGGGGGAGGAAATCTGATGGTGAGTCCACCACAAAGGATCGGAGAGGTGACTAAAAGAACGAGACTACATTCATTTGAGTAGAAAACATGAGTGTTCTATAGATAACATACTGTCTCCACCAGCACCCACTGGCCATCGGTCTATAGTATAGTACAGTATACACAATAGCATATTAGTAATATAGTATGGTATACACGGCATGTACAGATAACACACCGTCTGCACCGGCACCCACTGGTCATCGGTCTATGGTATAGTGTAGTATATGGTAGAACATATACTATATAGTATGTGGGATAGTATAGTATCTATATATCTAAATATATCAAGACTCACCGTCTGCACCAGCACCCACTGGCCATCGATCTATAGTATAGTGTAGTACATGGTAGAACATACATTATAGTATGTAGTATCTATAGTATAGTATCTATATATCTAAATATATCAAGACCCACCGTCTGCACCAGCACCCACTGGCCATCGGTCTATGCCATAGTGAAGTAAATGGTAGAACAATATCTAACAGTATCTATCTAACTATCTATATCAAAAGCATTGACATACCGTCTGCACCAGCACCCACTGGCCATCGGTGTCACGCCTGTAGAGCTGCACCTGGGGTGTGAAGAACAATAGATACATGAGTACTTAGTATATATACAAACATACACATTCCATACCTCTGCGTCTGCCAGTGTGACTGAAAGTTCACATAGTGTTCACACATGAATCAATCTGTATAATATATATATATACCTCTGCGTCATTAATAACCCCAGCTGCGAGGGTCACTCCATCATAGGCCACTGCGGCAGATGAAATAACTTACCTAATATACCCTTACATATACATACATATATGTATATATATACATATATATCCATATGTACTACTAACCTCTGCGTCATTAATAACTCCAGCTGCCAGTGTGACTCCATCATAGGCCACTGCGGCAGAGGAGTAGTAGGGGCCCCATTCCACTGGTATGGTGTCAGTCTCCTAGGTATTAGCATATATACATGTATATGCACTCAAAGTGTAGTGTAGCACATGCCACAGCGGCAGAGGAATAGTAGGGACCCCAATCTATAGGGATGGTGTCAGTCTCCTTCATGTGAGTACATGTATATATTGCTATCATATGCATATAGTAGATAGGCTGGGATGGGGTCTGTGTCCTGCATGAGTATATAGAATCACTACTCTTCTCTTATTGCTTTTGTGGATATATATGTGTTCCGTTACCACAAAGACCTAAATGGTATATATATATATATATCTATGTATAGTGTTTACCTGCCACTGCCCGTTGTCTGTCGAGAACACCCTGACGCCTGACTTGGCAGCAATGACTAGGGTGCCTGGGGGGTAGAGTAATATGTATATGTATATTATTATATGTATATTATATACACTATA
>BDIP01000507.1:0-14023 GCA_003568945.1 Kipferlia bialata
CCCCCCCCCCCCCCCCCCCCCCCCCCCCCCCCCCCCCCCCCCCCCTTCTCTCTCTATCCCTCTCTCTCCCTCCCTCTCTCTCTTACCCCTAGGTTGAGTGGGATGGCATCTTCCACCCCATGGGCAAGCTGAGGCGCTATCTGTTTGTGGTGTCCATCGACTCATCCCTGTACCTGGCTATCGGGTATGTCTCTTCACACTCTGGTTTCCCCAAGCCTCTCTCACATGCACTCTCTCCAACATCGATCACCCTATATACCCTCTCTCTCCCTCTCTGGCTTCTGTCTCCCTTCGCATATCATATATATATATATATACATATATATCCATTGACATTAGGTTCTGGTTCCTCCGGGCCACCCACACCTACCAATCTCTCTCTCTCTCTCTCGCTCTATATATATGTACATATATTTATATATATCTATCTGTCTAACCCCTAGCTTCTGGTTCCTCCAGGCCACCCACACCTACCCCTGTGACACAGCCATGGACATACCCAAGGGACTGGCGCTGTGGAACAAGTGGCACAACATAGGTATATTGTATAGTGTATAGTGTACAGTGTACTGTACTATACTCTATATGGGGACTGTGGAACGAGTGGAACAAGTTGCACAACATATGTACACAGATTAGTCCACTATGTGTATGATAGTATTACGTTAATATACTCCTTCCTCTCACCCCCAGCTGTGTGTGGGTCCCACATCCTTTTGGGCAGTGGTTATTCTAGTATACATGTATATATATACTATATATACATTCTATCCGTCTCACCCCCCAGCTGTGCGTGGGTCCCACATCCTGTGGCTCCTCTTGGACGTGTGTGTGTTTGACACTAGGCTATACCGGTATGTTTCGTAGTCTCACTATATAGTATATATCCACGTGAAATGTCCCGCATACTTATGTATACCTCTGTATATATTCCGGCAGTCCCCCCCCCCCTCACCCCCAGCGTGTTCACCAGGAACACTGCCTTTGCCCCCCTGGTCTGCTCTCTCTTCTACTTCACAGGCATCCTGGGCAAGGGTACGTGATACTATATATGGGGATATATACTGTATATTCACTCCCCCAGGTGTCATGACGTCTCTATATATATGTGTGCTTCAGACGCATACATATATACATTCGTAGTTTTATAAGTACACTGTGCATATACTAATCCCCAGGTGTCATGACGTCTGTGTACCCGTATGAGTTCTACCAGCCCAGCAATGCGGGCAGATACAACCTGGTATGTATTCAGAGTAAGCAGTATCATGTACTCACTCCATCTCTCCTTGTTGTTCGGGACAGTACCACCTTGTCCATTTCCCTGCCGTACCCCCCTTATCTCTCTCTCTCTCTCTCTCTCTCTCTCTTACTCTTCTTACCCCCCAGATGATTGGCACTGTTATACTCTCTGTCGTGTGCCATCTGTCCCTGGTCAAGGTATGGGGAGTACTGTATGTCCAGCGTTCTTTGTGATATGTTTCGATACTGATACTGATACTGATACTGATACTGATACTGCGTCTCTATATACATATCTCACACTCAGATCTTTGGCTTCGTCAAGAAGTGGACTGGTGTTGTTGACACTGAGGCCCAGAACCTGTTGGATGGGATAGACATGGAGGAGGAGGAGGAGGAGGAGGAGGGAGAGATGCTGAGCACATCCTCCATGGGTTCCAAGACACCCTTGACCAGCCCACTCATTGTGACACCCAGGTATGCATGGTGATCTCTGTCTCCGTCTCTCTCCCTTTATATCTACGTATATGTACCCCTCTGACCCTTAGGATGTCCCGGTCCAGAACCCAGATGTCGGCCAAGAACAGAATCAGGTGGGTTTACTCATATACATTGATATATATATTTACATGTATGTATATATATTGGCAATTAATGACAGAATCAAGTGGTTATACATGTGTTTGCCGTTGTTTCCTACCATTCGTGACATAATGTCTTCTCCTCTAACCCCCTAACCCCCAGGGAATATGGCGCCCCATCCCCCGACACGCCCAGATGGACACCCAGGTATGGATAGGATGGATATACTACCTAGATATACCCCTATTCATATATGCCTCCTTAACCCCAGGTCCCGCACCCCTGTGATGAGTGCAGATGGGGAGAGCCCATGGCTGGGGTATAACAACCTCAGGTACAGGGGTGGATTGTGATAGAGATACACTTTCAATATGGGTGAGTACAGTTTGTGAATATGCCTTTTCTCACCCTCAGTGTTGTGCTACAGAACTCCCCTGTTCCCACCAGGCGTCTAGGCACACCCCGTACCCCACGTACACCACGTACACCACTCTCTCCCAAGTAGAGGGGTAGAGGGAGTAGTGTGTTGTTTAGAGTATGTGCGGTATATAAGAGTAGGGCCGGTGTGTCAATGTGTTAAGCGTTTGTTAGTAGTTCATTAGTCGTTCGTAAGAAGTGTGTAAGAATGTAGGAATTGAGTAGGTGTAAGAGGGATATGTTGAATAGACACCTAGAGGAGATCTCCCATGTTCTATTGACTGTTGTTGTGTCTAATGAAGGAATAGTACAATACTTGGAACAACACAATATATAGAAATACATGATTTTCACAGTCATAGCATAGGTGTCCTAGGTTGATCCCTCCCCATACTCCATGGCCATGTCTGTCACACCCTCCAGCCCATCCACCCCCCCTGCCTGTCTGGCCTCTACTCTCTGGGGTACCTCGACCAGGATGCGGCTCTGGGGTGGGAGAGAGTACACAAGTATAGTAAAAAATCATACTCACAGTAGGATACTGGTGACACCAATGACTATTAAATCATATTCAGCTCTATATATATATTCACTGTACATCTACCATACCATAGCTGCCATGAATCTCCTCCTGTACAGGGCCGGCCTTACTATGGTGGGCACCTTGCCACCCACCCTCTTGACAAGGGACTCAACCCTGGGGGGTGAGGGTGGTGAATTATATATAGATAGAGTATAGTATATAGTGTAGACAGTGCATAACAAGCACATTGTACCTGCATGCCAAGGACCATGCCCTAAGATAGTCGATGACACCCACAACCAGTCTGGGGTCACTGTTGGTAGTGTCCACACTCCCTGTATGTGGTATAGGGTGTGTATGCCCTGTAGTATGTGATGTGTCTGTCTCCACCTTCTGCACACCTAGCAGGGCAGAGTAGTCCACAACCTGAGGTCAGTACTATTCTATACATAGTGATTGAACCTGATGTCAGTGTTCTATATACTCTGATACTATACTATACTATATGAAGTGGTTACATCCTAGTAAGGCAGAGTAGTCGACAACCTGATATGAGTCCTCTATAATACAGCTATACTATACCATACTACATATAGTGATTAC
Organism: Kipferlia bialata; assembly: GCA_003568945.1. Classification (NCBI taxonomy): domain Eukaryota; phylum Fornicata; genus Kipferlia; species Kipferlia bialata. The sequence goes on from BDIP01000507.1 coordinate 3,368, forward strand.
ATACTCGCAAGGCAGAACAATCGACAACCTGAGGGGGAAGTGGTACAACAATGCGACGGAGACACAATGAATAGCCACAGCTACTATATACTAGATTCCTATCTGTGTGACTATACTTCCATGCTATATATACTATTCTCTGCATAGTCACTACCTGCCACAGGTGCAACAGGGCACTGTCATTGTGCACACTCCTCAGGACCCTGGCCTTGTCACAGCCTGGGGTATGGATGGGTGTATATATATAATGATTATATATCTGGGATATGGATGGGTGGATGTATGTACAGTAGATCTATAGATGTGTGTTACTACCTGGGGTAAGCAAGACTTGACAGAATACACATATATACATATGAGTATGAGATTATCTACATACAGGGAGATATGTAGACCTTCTCACAGATAGGGAATGGATTAAGAATGAGAGACTACATTCAGATACTATTGTACATATGAAATAGCTATAAAGACATACATCCACCCACCTGTGAGTACAAAGGGTGTCATGGCACTGCCCCTGACCACATTCTCATCCTTGTACACAATGTCGGGCTGGAGGTTAGTGTATGAACCGTGTAGTAGTGGTATATGTATATATAGATATAGATTGAAATTACTCTGGGGGAAGAAGATACCCACATATATAGAAACGATGTCTACTATAAACACTCACAGAACGTAGACTGCACAAGTATACCTGCACTGCTGTCTTTGCCACTGTGTGTGTGCACTAATGTATACACTACATACTAATATGTATACATGCATATGTATGTATATATGCACATGAGTATACCTGCACTGCTGTCTTTGCCACTGTCTGTGTGTCTGGGGTGGGTGACCCCGACACATGCCTGTTCCTCATGGAGCCTGGGGGTGGGGGAGATCATCATCCATACACACACATGCATACATATATATGGGACTTGGGTGGGGAGAGAGAGAGATGTATATATACATATATATATATATATTCAACTGTTCCACTGAAAGGAAGCCTCATGGAGCCTGGGGTGGGAGAGAGAGGGAGAGATACAAAAGAAGAGAGAGAGAGAGATGCCCCCACCCTTGATGTCGCAGAGTGTCTGGAATGTGTGTGAGTGCCTAATGTTGCTCTGGCATGTCAGGATGTGCCGACTTGTCTCTCTCTTGTGGGGGGTACAGACACCACAGGATATCAGAGAGGTGAGCCAGTCCCTGGGGGTCAGAGGGAGAGTAGGATATCATAATGGTAACATAGTGCATGGTACTACATGAGGTATAAGACTTCATTGTGTCCACCCCCACCCACGAGAGCCATCATATCATAGTACATGTATACATATAATGTATGTATATACAATACCTATGTCCCCCCCCACCCATGGCCTCCTGGGCACTATCTACAGTGACAGTAAGGGTGGGCAGGGATACCCCACCCTCAGCCTCTGTCTCTACAGGTGTATCCCTCTCCATCTGTCCCCACTCTGCACCCTCTATGGTACAGGCCTCCAGGGGGGTGGTGTGCACGATATAGGCACCTGGGGTCAGTGCGACCGCGTAGAAAACTTAAACCCAACGCAATGTACTGTTCTGATCATCGCGTAGATAATAAGAGTAGTATAGAGTATCAACATCCACCCTACCCAGGATAGCGGACAGTGCCGATGGCAGGGGCCTGTCTGCCTGGAGTGCCCTGTACAGATACGCACAGAAGGAGGGAAACACAGACTCCAGGAAGAGGATCTCCTGAGGGTCAGTCTAGGCACACAATTATAACATAGTGACTACATAAAATTCCAGAATACACAAATGATCTGTATAGAGTATCTCGCTGACATGGTACCTGAGGGGTGGTGCTCTTCATCACAAACCGGCCTCCCTCTCCCTCCTCACTACTACCCTCCCCCACACTCCTGTAGAAGGCACTGCCGCTCTTACCCCCTGGAGTCAGTCAGAGGCACTATACTAGCTGTACTCCGAAGAGAGTATCAGTGGTCACACGGACTCTTTCGTGGTGAGCTACATACTATACTATCATCCCAAAACCTCGACACATTGGGGCTAGTGGAGTCCAACAGATGACCAGACAATAGCTGCTGTTATATCACAATACTATAAATATATACATGCACATACCAGCGGGTGCCCACCCCTCTGCCCGTGTCCAGTTCTGACAGTACACACCCTCAGCAGAGGCAGAAGGGGAGGCGTCATCTGATACAGACCCTGTGGTGAGTGTGTCTCTGTGTAACAGTGACTCAATGATCCTGACTTATCTGATGTGTTTGTATGGATGTATCACGTGTTGTAAATGAATCCCACCGATGTATGCGTGTCTGAGTGCTCTGAAGTGCATTGGGTACAGCACAGACACAGACACGGCCACAGCAGTGCCACTCCTCTCCAAGGCCAGATAGTGGTGGGTCAGATGCCTAGGATCAGAAGTACTACTATACATATGTAGAGAGAGAGAGAGAGAGAGAGAGATGCCTGGGGAGTGGTGGGGGAGAGTCCATATTCAGATACATACCTCATGCATGGGTGTTGTGGGTGTGACAGCAGCAGTACAGACAGAGGGGTGGGGGCGGACAGGGACTGGTACTCCCCATCTCCCTCTCCCTCCCATTCTAGACAGAGATCTGCCTCTCTGAGTGGTGGTAGGGGATCCCCCTCCCCATCCACAAGGCATAGCACGTCAGGTGCCCTCTGCCGCTGGTAGTCAATGTGATCGGTGTCAAGGGGCTAGGGTTAGTGATGTATATATATACGTAGTGAGAGAGTGAGAGAGAGGACAGAGAGAGAGAGAGAATCGGTCAATGTGATCGGTGTCAAGGGGCTGGGGCGAGGGAGAGAGAGAGAGAGGGAGCAGGGGATAGTATACACTTAGTACGTGTATAACTTATACATATGCACAATACCTGCTCTGCCTGTACTATGTCTGTGCCAAAGGTGGGTGCCTGGGACAGTGCACCAGGCAGCAGGGACGCATGCCATGATAGGACATGGGACAGAGGGGGGTATGCATAGGCATCATCATGGGTGGAGGGGTCAGTATCTCCCATGTCATCCTCAGCCTCGGAATCTAGTGTAGAGGACACCTCGCCTACACCTACACCTACACCCGTGAGGTCTCTACCTAACAGTCTCTCCCAGTCGTAGCACAGGATATCACCCTCATCCCACTCACCCCCACTGCTCTCTCCCTCACTCTCTCTCTCTCCCTCTTCTCTCTCCGACCTCTCTAACCCCTTCCTCTGTTCTTGGTAGAGTATAGACAGGTGGTGTCTCACAGGGAGAGAGAGAGTGTGTAGCGCACTACCCATACCCACAGACCTCAGTGCATGAGATATCAGGCAGGGTGGGTCAGCATACAGCAGTGGAGTGGGGGTGGAGAGGGGTAAGGTATCTGGGGCCACAGGCAGTATGTGGGTAGGGGTCTCTGGGCTGTGTGCCACTCTGGACAGAAGGGTCGAGACAGACGGTACGGGGCAGGGGGGGAGAGACGGGGTACCGGCTTGGGTGTCGAGGGAGAGAGAGACACCCAGGGACTGGACGACATCCTTAGAGTTAGAAGGGAAAGAGCAAAATGTATAGGTCGAAACTACCACGTATATAGATGCCTCTGATACATACCTGAACCACTGCGAGTGTGGTATCCACCCTGTCTAGGGTATCAATGGTATCTCGCGTATCAAGTGCGTCACTAGATAGAGACACCCCAAGGTCCTCAGCAGACAGAACATCAGAGACTGGGAGAGAGAGAGAGGACAGACCAGGAAGAGGTGTGTGCACGGCACCTGCCCGGCCTCTCTCCATCCCTTCCTCTCCATCTCTCTCCATCCCTCCCTGCGCTTCTTCCTCCCTCTCTGTCACATAGTCTACAGCTAGATGATCACCACACTGCATATCTGCCTCCCCTCCCGGCATATATGACCCTGCTACCCTATCTGGGTGTGTGTGCATGGCGTCGTGATCCCCGTGTAGCCTCACCCTGATGTTAGATAGATGGATAGCAGATGTTTAGGACTGATGGAAAGACATAAAAGAGAAATACTGTATTTCTCTTTTTTGTATTTCAAATATATGAGTATAATGTATACCTTAGGTTTGATATGGCCTGTGCCTTGGCCTGTCTGAGACACCTCATGACTGCTAGTATATATAGTATAGACACAGTATATATACTCATATACAGAACATATATATATATACTCATACACACCTGAGGTTTGATATGGCCTGTGCCTTTGCCTGCCTTAGACACCTCATGGCAGTGCCCGCCTCGGTGTCTCCCTCTCTCTCTCCCTCCGCCCCATCCTCCCCCCTCACATACCCCTCCACTCTCTCTAACACACCCTCTGCCATAGTCAATAGAGGACACAACAGAGGCTGGAGGGGGTCAGAGGATAGTGAAGGAGGTGGGGTATGCTCTCTGCCCATCCTAGTCTCTCGCCCTTGCGTGTGCACCCGCTGTGATAGCAGGTGCGGCACTAGGAGGTGTAGGGGTGTGGATGTGATCTGGACTGTGCGTGGAGTGGGGACCAGTTTAGCACTGGATGCCTTGGCACTCACACCACCCTGTGCCTCAGACACTGTCCACACATAGGCATACACACTATGCCCACATGCTAGGGGTGGGGAGGGGGAGTGCAGCAAGAGAGACAGACCAGCCCACATGGGTACACCCCACAGCGCAGAGACAGCGGAGGGGGGGAGGGTCACCTTACGCCTACACTGTCTACACACACCATTTACAGAGAGAGGCATAGGCGTGGAGGGAGAGGGGGAGAGGGGAGGTGTGGTGCTACCCTTGGTGGGTGGTGCCCTCTCTCCCTGCACTGCTATCCTCAGCCTCCTATCTCCGTGTAACAGTGCATCCACCACTCTCTCTCCGTGCATATAGGTGTGTATGGCACTGCCTAGGGTGGGGGTGGTACCCACGCATGACAGGTAGAGGTGTCTGGTGGGTAGGATGGTGTCCTCCCCTACCCTTCTCGTCCTGTGTACCAATAGAGGGTCCAAGAACGGGAGAGAGAGAGGAGGGGAGAGAGAGAGGCGGTGGAGGAACGTGTCCAGCATGGAGCGTGGTCCCTCCTCTCTCTCTCTCTCTGCCTCTGTCTCTAGTAACGTATGTCCCTCCATAGTCTGAGGGAAATGTGCACCTGGTACCACAGATAGCAGGTATGGGGCTGATGCACTGTCAGTGTACAGTGTGTCCATACTGGATATGCCCTCCATCCCATGCACCCAGGGGGAGGGCAGGCCAACTAGGCCATGGCCTGGGGGGTGAGACGGTACATAGAGGAGACCAAGTGACTAAAGGCAGACTCGGAAGTCGTTGTAGATCTAGTACGCCGTACCTGTCTGTGCGGCTGCGGCACTGAATGCATCCTCGGTACCCTGGGGGTGAGGGATATGCGTACTTACACACACTGCACAAAATAGATTTCATAGTGTAGCATTGGCTTGAATACTACGTCAATAAGAATAAGGCCAGTACCTGCATGAGGGTCTCGTCCAGGTTGAGCGTCTCTGCCAGTGACCTTGTCAATGACTCTCCCCTCTTGAGACTGAGGGTCAGGTACCCACCCAGGGAGTGCATGGATAGGTGGGAGAGGGAGTCAGACCTGTCCCTCCCACCCCTCCCTCTCTCCCTCTCTCTAGGCTCTGTATCACTAGGGCAGGACCCATCTGCTAGGGATGTGTGCAGAGGGGTACCATGAGAGACAGAGCCGTGTCTGGGCCTATCCACCATGTGACTCAGGACCTCGAAGAGGGAGCCTGAGGGGTTGAGAGATAGTCAATACCAGAATATACTACAATACATATACACATATCCCATACCTGCAGCTCTCCCCAGTGCCAGTGCGTGTACATATACATTCCCACATATATATACATTCTATATGTACACTATCTATCCATTCCATACCTGCTGCCCTCCCCAGTGCCAGTGCGTGTATGGCCACTGTCATGGAGGCATATATACACATAGATACTATATATATCACCATATATATATACTATACATATGGAATCTATACCTGCCGCTCTCCCCAGTGCCAGTGCGTGTCTGGCCACTGTCATGGACGCATGGACAACACCAGAGGCAGAGAGGTTGGTACTAGTATGCACCCCCCTCTGTCTACCCAGACACACCAGACTCCAGTGTACAGAGGGTGTACTATCCTTGTACATATGCTCAGAGGATGTACTCTCACTACACTGTGCCGGGAGGGTTGGGATGGACAGACACAGAATGTGGTGTCTAACCACCATACAAGACCTTCCATCCATACACAGCTCAGTGTCTATATGACCATGGCCCTGAGCATGGGTATCCATGCCTATTGACGCAGAGGCGTCTGGGTAGACAGGGATCAGGTCAACCTGGTATCAGATACAGAGACAACTCTTCACGTACTGATCGAGAGACAGTGTCTCACCTTCCTCCCTACCCCCAGCACGGCTGATGGCCCCCCTCCCCCCTGCACTCTGTGTCTCTCAGTCCCATGCCTCTGCCCTATCAGCACCATACTGAGACACGACTCCACCACTACACCCCTGGATGCACATGCTATGGAGTGTAAGGTATCCACACCCACCCTGGGTACACACAGCACACCGTGCCCCTCTAACCTATCAGCAACCCCTTGATGCACTGTACCACTACATAGCAGTATACAGGGGGGACCTAGGGATAGTATGGATTGCACCACCGTGTCACACGCCCTGGCCTCTGCACCAGACTCCTTAGCATGTATCACATCAGACAGAGAGAGAGAGAGAGACGGGTACAGGCACAGGGGGGTCACATCCCCATCGACTAGTAGAATACAAGGGGCAGAGGGGTGGGGATCGGCATTGGCAGGGCCAGACGAGCCTCTCGTAGGGGTACGTGGCATACTACTTGGGGAGTGTGGGTATAGGGGACATGACACTGAGTTGGCAGGGTGGCACTCCAGTGCTATACCCTGCACTACGCGAGATAGAGGGTGGGGGGAGAGAGGACAAGGTGTGTCTGTTCCCTCCAACGTCTCAGCTTCTCTCTCCTCTGTATCCCCACAGTAGTACCCACCCAGTACGTGTATTCCGCTATCTGGGTTGGTATCAGCACCACTCCCTGCAGATAGTGGTAGTGCCACACACACTGCCTCGACATACGCACTGATGAGTCTGGACCAGCCGTCTAGGGCAGAGTTCTCTCTCTCTCCTAGGAGAACCTCTCTCTCCCCCTCCATGCCTCTCAGAGCAAAGTGCATGTTCTGTAGGATGGTACAGGCAACCATCTGCCTGGCCTGGTGGGTAAGACTACATATATAGTACCAACACCACAGACTACCTGCAACACACACTGGCAGTACTACATACCTGTCCTGGAAGTATACACATATTCATATTCATATACCACATGCTATAACTGGCATACCTGTCTGGCCAGTGGGTGGTCTGAGAGGATGGACGCATGGGCAGAGGGCTCTGCCATCCCCACACCACTAGTCTTCCCAGTAACACCCTTATCAGAGTAAGGGTCTGCCAAACTACGCTTGCTACCACTGCTCCTCCGTAAGGTAACTGACGGTGAATACACTGTAAAGGACAGGGTATCATCCATGGCATTCTCTCCCTCTTCTGTCTCTGAGCCACGACCCTTCCTCCTGCCCCTCTTGTCTCTCTCCCTCTTAACCCTCTTGCTTCGGGTAAGGGCCGCCTCCAACCTCGACCAGTCCGCCTCCTCCTCCCTCTCCCTCTCTCCCTCTACACCCCTTCTCTCCCCCTCTATCCCCCTCATCATGGCCTCCAGAGAGGCAGGGGGTAAGTCTGAGCAGTACAGTGTCTGGGCAGCATGTGTAGGGATAGGGGGGAGGGGGCGTCGGTGGGCCTGCATACCCCTCTCCCTCTCCCTCTCTCTCTCACCATGTGGTGTCCCTCCCTCATACTCTATGGACACAGACCCCTGGCCCCTCTCCACACGCACCCTCAGAGCTCTCTCTCCCCCTCTCCCCCTCTCTGCCACCTCCTGACCCAGCATGCAGGCAGAGACTATGCCCTGACTGCAGGTGGGACACGCAGTGAGGGTGACAGTGGAAGGTGGGGTGTCCGAGGGAGAGGGAGAGGTAGAGGGAGAGAGGAGGGTGCTGAGAGGGGCACTCACTGTGAATGAGCAGGCCATGCACACAGGGCACCCGCAGACCTGAGAATCAATCATTAACTATCAAAGAGACATTGTAATATATATGTCACGTCATATATGATACCTCACACACACGAGAGCGCTGTGACTGTGGGAGAGAGCGGCCCTTGCGCCTCTGGGCCCTGGGGTCAGTACATCAAAATCATGCAGAGGCAGACAAGTCAATACAGACGGAGAGAGGTAACACATCACAATATATAACTAATGACAACAGAAACATAGAGTCAGACGATGAGTAAAGAGTAGGACTCCTACTAGGAGAATTCACCTTCAGAGCTAATGAAACGAAGACAGGTATGAGAGCGGTGGAGAGAGAGAGAGCATGCCATATAATACCTTGAAAGCTTTGCTGGTGTGCTGATGTCCCCAGCGCATAGAGAACACCTCTGGAGTGAGGAAGGGGGGGGGGGGGTACACACTGATGTCGCTCATGACTCAAATACGCATCCGCTGCAACCAGTGGCTACAAATACTGTGGGCAGTGAGAGTTGGTGTGCATTGGATACCTCACTGTCAGAAATGTCCTCCCCTCTGACCAGAGGGAGGTACGGCACCACACCCGATATACGTGGCCCAGGTGGATGTGTCCGTGCCTCTATGACTGCGTCACTCTGGATGAGGGTGACACCCGCTGTGTCTGTGCTCACATGCAGAGGGGGGAGACTGCCCCCATTGCCCATTAACCCGGCATTTACGGCATTTGAGGAAGGGCTGGACGGACTGGCCAGATGTCCATATGTGTCAGCCAGGCATCGGTATCCCCCATGGGACATTCAACACCTTGGTCCTGTCTCCACTGTGGAGTCCACAACACCCACGTCCTATAAAGCAGAGTCATAGATGCGGCATCGTTCTATGAACGGTCTCACAATACTCATGATGTCTATAAATAGTACCACTTGTTCACATACGAGAGGAACGGAAGAGTCTTGGAGTCCTTTGCTACTGTTTTGAGTTGCGTCTTGACATCATACATCAACTGAGCGGTGTTAGCTATGACGTCGGCAGCACTGCTCCATCCAGTGACAAGTCTCGACAAGTAAGAAATACTAGACCCCTATCTATTCCGACCAATGTGCTTCCGAATCAGCGATCCGCTTCAACGCCAGACAGCGACTACTGAAGAGCCTGTTACAGTACAGCCTCATTTGTACCCTTCTTGTTGGCTTTTGTAGCTAGGAGTGGCGAAAGATGGGTTTTTGCTGCTCGGATGAGGCCACGAAGCAGGCCAAGAAGAGAAACTCGAAGGTCGAGAAGACTCTGAGGGCCAAGAATGCCTCTTTCGAGGAGGAGATCAGGATTCTCCTACTAGGTGAGGCCTATATGTTCCATTTTGTTGCCTAGTGCAGTTGCAGGGAGTATGTGCGTCTTGCCGAATCCGACCTTCTTCGTCTCTCACCCCTCAGGTGCCGGTGGCAGTGGCAAGTCCACCATCTTCAGGCAGATGAAGATCCTCCACAACAACGGCTTCTCCCACGAGGAGCGTCTGCGCTTCAGGCCCATCCTGAGGCAGAATGTGATGTCGTCCATCCTGGCTCTGATTGGGGCCTGTGCCCGGTTCAAGATCCACCTCGAGTCCCTGGAGCACAAGAAGCTGGCCGACAGGCTGCTGTCCATGTCCGCCACAGCCCCATACAGCCCACAGCTCGGCAAGGAGATCGCCACACTCTGGCAGGTAATGTCTAGTGGATGTGTCAGTGTGGGTTGCTAACGGTCAACTTCGTCTGTCGTGCTTATTCTCTCTCTCCCCATTGGTATGGATGTCTATATGGTATATGTGTATACCACCCTACTCAAGTACAGCAGTGAGCTGTCTTGTTCTCCACATTCATTCAGGCCAATACCACTTTCTGCACTCATATTCAGGTCTCACCTCTTTTGTATATGTGTCTATATTAGCCTCCATCAGTATCTGTTTCTCTGTATATATGTCCCTGACACTATCTATTCTTCTATATATGTCCCAGGACCCCCAGGACCAGGGCATCAAGGTCGTAATACATAACTTACTATTTATCTCTCTCTCTCTCTCTCTATATATATATATATATATATATATATACATGCCCCTGATACCCAGGACCAGGGCATCAAGCGTGCCTTTGAGCACAGGCACAGGTTCCAGCTGCTGGAGTCTGCAAAGTACGTCATGTATATGTACCCATATTTATACATTGCGTGTAGACGTCAGTCTGGCATGAAGATCATCCCTTGGTCCCTCTCTCCGTATATCTAGACTTTATGAGACTGCGTCCATTTCTATGTTGCCCCTTGACCTCTCTCTCTCCCCCTCTCTCTTAATATATGTGTCTCCCTCTGACCCCCAGGTATGCCCTTGACCGTGCTGAGATGTTCGGCCAGCCTGACTTTGTGCCAGACGCCTCAGACGTCCTCAGGTATCTATATATGTGTGTGTGAGAGAATCTCTTCTCCCCCCCCCCCCCCCCCCCCCCCCCCCCCCCCCCCCCTCCCCCCCC
>BDIP01000508.1:0-12832 GCA_003568945.1 Kipferlia bialata
GGGAGAGAGGGGGGGGGGGGGGGGGGGGGGGGGGGGGGGGGAAGGGGGTATATACCACAAGGGAAACACATGCCCGGAGACCCCACTAAATTCCCATTAGTCATCCGTATCATGGTTACATACATGATATGTATGAATACGAAGGGAAGGGTAGAATGCGGCATAACGGCTTGGCCACACGTACACCAATAGAACACATGTCAATACTGGTTAAAGGCATATATATTCACACAATACGCTACTTCTATAGCAACCCGTCTGTATAAGAGGCAACTACTGCATGAACACAACATGTATATATACACTCAGACACAGGTACAGTAAGGTTTCGTACAACTTACAAGGACCCTAAAAACCAATATATATATATGAATTATTATGCTACCACACTCTAAGCAGTGAATACACCGCCAACTTAGACACTAAGGTTGTATTACTGACCTTCAGCATATTAATACTGATATCCGTGTATACACACTCTCCTACACACAATATACACATCCATAGCTGCAATATGATATATATATGCCTACTATGAGTACCAATATATGGTATGTGTGTGGTTATGCAAATACTCTATGTACTGACCTTCAGCACAGCCATGGTCGGTGTTACTCTCCTAACGCCTTAGCGAAGGGTCCTAACTGCAACTATGCAGGGTGAACACGCGAGTGACTCAACGATACTGCGACCAGGTACTTCCAGTGTCCTCGCAGCTGCTAGAGTATCCAGTTGAGGGGAGAGCAGTGAGCAAGCACCATGTCCGAGAACAAAAAACACCAAAGGGTGCAGGTTCTTTTTGAAGTGCTTTGTAGTAAGGGTGTAGACGACTGTCTCTGGATTTTAGAGTCTTGTCTCCTTCACACACCCCAGTTGCCAAGCACTATGGCATCCAAGGGTGGCTTCGCAGGCCTCTTCCTGCGCTGCAGTGCATCTGCATTCTATGTCGTGGGTGACACCATCTCTAGGTAGGGAGTAACGAATATATAGTCAATACTAATACTGTGCTAGAGCTGAAGGTTGAGATGTATAGCTGTATCCATGAGCTCAGAGGGGTGTATACCTGATGGTATCTGATATGGCATGGTGTGAATGTGGAGGGAGTCATAGTATACATGCCGTGCATATTGTACAGAGGCACCATATATGCTTGCTGGTGTATCCACATGTAGTCCTCTTTTTTTGCCACATATGTCTCGATTCACTTACTAACACGTTAGGTACCATCGCACTATGGATGCCGTATGTATATGTGTGTGTCATTCCTGGTCTGTAATCTATATATATATGTACTATAGCTCATGGGCCCCATGCGTACATCCACTCCCCCATACCTGCCATTCTCTTTTCCACCCACTAACTGAACATGTTTCACTTGTATTATTTGAATGTATTGAATATACTAGGGACATTCATGGAACCCCCCCCCCCCCCATAACTACAGAGTTGTACATATTTCCCCTCTAGCATGCATGTCTCTCTCCCTCTCTCCCTCTCTCTTAGTATATATTTGTGGGTAGCACCCCAGTGTCTCCCCCCTCCTCTCTCTAACCTACATATGTGAGCAGTACCTGGGCATATCCTCCCCCCTCCAGCTGTCTCTCTCTCTCTCTCCCCCCATTCCCCTCTCTAACCCTGAGATGTCATCAGCACCTAGGCATATCATCCCCCTTTGCACATGTCTCCATCTCTCTCTCTCTCTCTCTATATATATGAGTGTATATGTTTATCTAATCTTCAGGTGTGAGCTGCACCTAGTATATCCTACCCCCTTACCCTTACTATGTATATACAAATGAGTACATATATATACATATACCTTACAAGTAGGTGTGAGCAGCACCTAGGCATATCCTCCCCCCTGCACCTGGCTGTCACTCTCTCTCTCTCTCTCTCGCTCTCTCTCTTCTTACAAATAGATGTGAGCAGCACCTAGGGATATCCTCCCCCCTCCATCTGGCTGTCAACCTGGGTGCAGAGCCACAGGCACCGTCGGACCCACACATCTACAACTACTCGCTGACCAAGGACTATCCGGTAAGAATATGTACATATATATGTATATATATGGCCGGGGGGGGGGGGGGGGGGGGGCGGGGTTTGTGGTTTTTTTTTTTTCCCCCCCCCCCCCCCCCCCCCCCCCCCCCCCCCCCCGTTCTACTAGTACATTCTTATCTTAATGCGTATGTATATATATATATATGAATGTATGTATGTATTCACCCCAGGGAGACCCTCATGGCCCAGTGGCGCCAGGTGGACACGGCCTCTCTCTCTCTCTCTGCCGATGCCCCTGCCTTGTTCGGCACCTCCCTCGGTCTCACCAAGACTGGCACTGGTGTCGCCCTGGCAGTCACTGCCCCTGGTGTGTTGGAGGCAGACGGAGGGGCAGAGGCAGGGGGTGCCGTGTATGTCTATGACGTCCAGGACACAGACTCCGCCGCACTCCCCTCTCTCTCCCTCGCAGCCACCATCCCCTGCCCCCTCACACCCCCTGTCAGGATGAACGAGTCAGACAGAGAGACAGGCCGCTCCTACACGAAGCCCCTGCCCCTGGTATGTGTCGTCTCTCTCTCTCTCTCTACATATTCAGGGAATATAGTATATCCTGGCTCCCTCTTACCTCTCCCATATACTCTGCTGCTGGTGCCACCGCACCTCTCGTTATCTCTCTCTCTCCCCCCCCCTCTCTCCTTGCCTCTCCCGTCTCCTGTGACCCCTAGGCTGTCCGTCCCTCCCTCATTGCCATTGCCGACCACCAGTGCCAGACCACTAGAGGACTAGGTACAAAGAGTACCCATCTATATCGATGACATTTGTAGATGAATCTATATATGTATATATATATGTATATATATATAGACACCGCTGACCCCCAGGTATTCAAACGAAAGATCTATATATCAATCTATGTGTATGCACTGAGGATACTGACCCCCAGGTATATATATATATATATGTATGTATGTATTATTTATATACGCATATATACACATAGAACCCGCTGACCCCCAGGTGCCGTGCAGGTGATGCACCTGTCCGAGGGCGTCTGGGCCCACAATGCCACCCTCTTCCCCAGGAAGCAGAGCCAGGACCTGGTCTTTGCCACTGATGTGGCCATCGACTACTCCTCCACCCACATCGCTGCCAGCACCCGCCTCATCAACTCCAACCTCTACAGGGACCCCACCGTGGTCCAGGCCGCCTATGTGTACACCGTATCTACCGATGGAGTGTGCGTGGAGGAGAGCTCCCACCGCTTCCCCGAGCAGGACGAGTACCCACTCGACTCATTCACATCGTGTAGGTACTCGGTGGCCCTGTCCGACACCTTACTCATCATTGGCAGCCCTGACATGATGAAATGGGATTCCAACTACGGCAAGGTGGCAGTGTATGGGAGGCAGAGCCCCTCTGACGAGTGGGTCCTCCTAGGGATGCCCGGCGTGGAGTCGAAGAGCCCCGACGGTGCGTTTGACGTTGCCATCACCCGTGTAGACAACGCCCTGTCCCAGTGGGATGGGTTGGATATTGTCGTGGCAAGCAGCCCCCATGCTGCCAATGAGGACAATGCACCAAACATCTGTGTCTGGTCGGAAGTGGCGACATGGTGAGTGTATTAATTGACTATCTTACCCACATACCCGCCCTCACTTCCAGGTTTGGTGATGCATACTTTGATGCTGACCAGTGGTTCAAGGCGGACGGGCCCAGTGTGGCCTTTGACGGAGTGACTATTGTGACGGGTGGATATGAGGCCTCAGGGTCTATCACCTCCATTGAGTCAGGTAGCCTCTATCTCTTTCTGTCCTCGCTCTCCCTCAGTCCATATATATCTCTAAAGAGACCCTCTCCCCCCAGGCCCCAGCTACCTCCGGGTGTCGAGTGCCACCGTGACCGTCACCAACGATGTCTCCAACACCCTGTCCTGCACCATCGAGATGGACCCCGCCCTGGGCTCAGCGACATACGTAGAGAACACTATACAGGCTATATGGTCTGTGTCCACAGGCGAGGTCTCTGCTGTGTCCTCCCTGTACGGCTCCATATACTTTGACGACTCCCGTGACTACGGCCTCTACAGTCTCAGTATCTCTGGCGAGGCAGACGTCAGGCTGCAGCCTGGCGAGTCCTTTGGGATGGTTGTGAAGGTGAGTGTCTCTCTCTCTCTCTCTCTCTATATATATGTATATATATGTATATATACATGTATGTATATATGTATGTATATATATCAATATGGGTAGTCAGTGAGGGTATGCAGCTGACATGCAGGTCTTCCAGGAGACACTGTACCAGGACTGGGGCCACAGGGATGGCACAGGGTGGTACCCGGACTCTACTCACCTTAAGTACTATGGGGGCGATGCATATGATAGGGTAGTTGTTCCCATCACAGTTGTGGCTCCTAGCAAGGTATTCTTGCATTCCTTGCTCCTTGCAGTTGTCCTCGTGTTTCGATACTTGCAAACGCCTCTCCTTTTCTATACTGACCCTCAGGCTCCCACCACCGCCTCTGTCTCCCCCTACCTGCTCAGCCCCACCACTGACACTGTATACGTTGCCGTCATGAATGGCTCCAACATCGGCATCATCCCCACCTCTGAGGCTCCTCTCTCCGTCACGGTCACAGGGGTCGACGGCGAGGCAGTCTCTCTGCCCTGCACCTGGGACGCCTCCACTGTCACATCCACCTTCGCCGCATCCTCCCTTCCGGCCTCTGCCCTCACCGTCGGTGACCACTCCCTCTCCGTGACAGCTACATACGACGAGACGGACACCGACTTCGACCTGACCCTCACTGTCTTCACGGATGCCACCCCTACCGGCCTCATCGTCAGCCAAATGGTGGCAGAGACTTGGACCGACATCGCCCTGACTGTGTCCACCTCGGGCAACTGGGCCGCCGCTCTGGTGTCCGACATGCTCCGCTACAACAGCGCGCTCCACATGTACTACAGGAGGTCGCAGTACGAGCCATTCGAGTACCAGTACATGCTTATCGACGACGACTCTGACATCTTCGAGGACCCCTTCATGCCCCCTACAGTCGAGATGGACGGGGAGTGGATGGTGCGCTCCTCCTTCAACGACATCGTGGAGACCGACGCCGGACACACCTTCACCGCGTCCATGGTCTTCTACCACCTCGATGTATCCACACAGATGTGGTCGGAGACCCAGAGTATACCGGTCACTGCGGCTGGCACCCTGGCCTTCGATTGGGAGACCTGGGATGCTGCTGGGGTGAGTCCTATTGCATATTATTCTCTCTCTCTCTCTCTATTCCTCTAACCCCAGGTCCAGTTCTATTACGGCAAGCCTGGCTTCCTGCCGGTCAGGTTGATGGGGGGAACCGCTGTCGTCACCACCTTCGCTACCGCTGACGGCAAGGGCTCTGCCCATGTCTTCACCCTCGACAGAGAGACAGACACATGGGCATACACACAGACACTCGTGCCGGACGTACTGGTCGAGGGCGAGGTCTTTGGGATTGTGCCCAGCATAGACGTGTCGGAGGACAGGATCGCTGTCTCCACCTTCACTGCGAACACTGGGGTGCAGCCCGACACCGTCAATGCCGCATATGAGTTCGAGAGAGACCCTGACACTGGAGAGTGGCTGCAGGAGAGTATAGTGCCTGGGGTGACTAGTGGGTGGACTGACGACCACGGATATCTCTTCTTTGTGGCCATTGGCGGAGACACTGTTGTCATATCCTCTCAGAACGAGTATGTGAGGACTATCAGCGGAGTAGAGGAGCCCGAGTGTGACGGTTGTTGGGCGGAGCCCTTCGATGATGAGATTTACGGTAGGACCCGCATCTACAGCCGTGTCCCTGGCACTGGATCCTCTAAGTACTCCTACAGCCTGGAGGTGGTCATTGAAGGTGAGGTTCCCAATCATGTTTGTATCCCTATATACCTGGTTAGTACGCATCTTCACTCTATATCGTTGAGTTGTTCATCTCTTGACAAGTCTGTTGTGTAATTCTCACGTCCAGGACATAACAATGGGGGAGACTCGTCTGGGCAGCAGAACATTGTGACTCAGGACTACGTTGCCGTCATGGACTCCGGCTACACCCGCGACCCCAAGTGGGGCGAGGACTCTGTTGAGAACAGTGGCCAGATTGAGGTGTATCGCCATGACTCTTCTGGGTCTGGGTGGACGCTAGATGCGACACTAGTACCAACTGCCGACGCAGACTTGTTGGGGTGGGGGCAGAGCTTTGCTGTCAATGGTGTGACAGGAGACTACGAGCTCACCACACTAGACTTCTACTTTGGAGAAGAAGGCTACCCGATGATAAGCATGATCACCATCCTGCCGGTCCCTGCCCCTCTCCAGATGGTGTCCTGCCCCACGTCCATCGCAGAGGGCTCCAATGACATCACCGTGTCTGTCGTGGATGCCGATGGGTCCCCCCTCTCTGACCTGGCCGTCACTCTACTTGTCACAGAGACAGAGGCAGGCGTCGAGACCGCCACGACCCACACCCTCACTGCCACCGAGACTGCCGGTACCTACTCCGTGCAGGGCGTCACGGTCAGAGACGTGGACACGTCAGCCTCTATCACTGCGTCTCTGGGTGGCACTGTCGCGGCCACTGTGTCACACTTCACAGTGAGCAGCGACGACCCTGTAACCGCCACTAGGATACTCGGTGTCACCTTTGCCTCTACCACCATCACCAGTGCTACCATTGACCCCATCCTCCTTGCTGCAGGCACCGTCCACTTCGACGTCCTTAATGGTAGAGACGCCAGCATGCCCGGCCTTACGGGTGTCTCCATTACTCTCCCTGGGGGCACTGCTGCCGATGCTGTATGGGACGAGGATGCAGAATACTACACAGCCACTCTCGTGGGGAGCATTGCCCTTGGGGATCACACGGCCTCCATCACCGTGGCCGACCCTGACTTTGCCTCTGCCTCCTTCACTGCCCCCTGCCACGTGTATGGCACTCTCGCATCTGTTGCCGTGTCTCCCACAACCGGAGGCACTCTGGCCGCCGGAGCAGGTATCGATATCTCGATCTCTCTCCTCGATCCCAGTGGAGCCACTCTCCCTTCGATGGAAGACTACACCTGTTACGTCTCAGCCATAGCCGATGCTGGCGTTGACCACATCAACAGTGGGTACGGCACCCCGGTGTTTGCAGAGTGGGACGTGACTGACAGCGTGTACACTGTGACCTCCACGCCTGTCTCTATCGATGGTGAAGCTGTGGATGTTCTGGCCCAGTGTCTTGTCGTAGGCAGTGAGACCCTCGACTCTGCCTCTGCCTCTATCCCTGTTACTGTGACTCCCGAGGTCATCAGTGCACAGGACTGTGTTGTGTCCCTTACCACCAATGACTCGGCTGTTGAATGGTCAGAGGAGTCTGTGGCTGCCGGCGATGGCTTTGTCGTGAGTGTGGCCCTACACGATACCTACATGAACGACCTTTCCTCTGGAGAGGTCTCGGTTAGTATCACTCTCGGGGATACCACGGTGCTTCCTCTGCCGGTCACCTTCAACAGTGACCTTACGGTCTTTGAGGCTTCCTCTCTGTCTTCCTTTGACACACTGGCCCAGGCAGTCTCTGTGTCAGTGACCGCAGATACACTCGACCTTGGCACCTACTCGTTCGGCATCACTGCGAACCCTACCCCTGACGCCTCACAGTCCATCCAGACAATACCTACCGAGGCAGCCGCAGGGGCCGACATCAGTGTGAGCTGGGTGCCCAAGGACCAGTTCGGTAACCTCATTACCCAGTACGAGTCTGTGACCTGTGCCTTTGTGAGAGAGTCGGCCACCCGTGGCACTCTCGATCTCTCCACCAGCTCTGACCCTGACGAGTACATCGGCAGTGCCATCCCTGCCACCACTGTTGCTGGGGCATCAATCCCAGTGTTCTTGGTGGGTCGCATTGGCACCTCCCTGTACTCAGAGGAGCACTCAATCACAATCACAGCTGGTGCCGCCGACACGTGGTCTGTGGGCGAGTCCGCAGTGCTCAAGGTCGGTGTCGAGGCAGCAGTCACTGCCTCTGTCACCGACCAGTACGGCAATCTGCTGACAGATACCTCCAACCCGCTCAAGGTCAACCTAAGCGACAGTGAGGGGTCGGCCACCACATGCACATACCCAGTCGACCACTGGGTGTGTGCCGTTACGTACAGTGAGAGCGACCCTCAGGCTGTGGCCACCCTCTACGGCTGGCAGAACTCCCAAGCTATCGGCAGCTACACGGTGCGTGTGGTTGGGGACGCCCCCGACGCGTCAGCTTCCACTGTAACCCCCGACTCCGCAGTTATGGGTGCCACAGTATTGGCCTCTGTGCAGCTTGAGGCGGCGAGTGGCATGCTGGTTGTGTACGAGCCAGACCACCCGACGGTAACCCTAGCCTGGGAGGGCGACACTGCGTCTGTGGAGGGTGTTTACTCTTCCACCTCCAAGATGTGGCTAGCCAGCCTCACCGCCCCTACTGACGCCGCATCGTCACAGAACCTTGAGGTCAGCGTCAACGGCGCTCTCTTCAAGAGCCACCCAGTCACTATGGAGGATCGTACTCCATCTGCTGCAGAGTCGGTGGTCTCTCCTGCACTCTGTGTTGTGTCAGAGAGCCAGGGCTTCAGCATCAACCTCTCCAACGCAGGTGGCGTCACAATCATTGATACTGCCCTCACAGTCACTCTCAAGTGGAGTGACAGTGACGCTGTGTACACTGCCGGTCTCAGCACTGACTCCGGCGCCTATTCGTCTATCATACTGGCGTCAGACGTCGAGGGCGCACGTGAGCTAGAGGTGTACGTCGACGGCACCCTCTTCCTCACTCACACTGTGACCCAGTACCAACCCCCTGAGGCTGCCGTAGGAGAGGCCGTAGAGGTGTCTGGGAAGGACGCCGACAGTGGGTATGGAGACGTGGTGGTCATGGGGGACGGATGGACAATCATCTCTGCCCCACTCAATGGGGAAGACGACACTGGTACTGTCTACATCATGAAGAAGGCCGGTGGCTCCTGGAGTGAGTTTGCGGCGCTTGAGCCCCAGACCACTGCCACTGACGGCCACTACGGCCATGCCATGTGCCTATCCTCTGAGGATGGTGGCGACACCATTCTCTATGTCGGGCAGCCTGGCCGAGAAGCTGTGGATGTGTGGCAGTTCAACCCATCTGTGTACCAGTGGGAGGCTAAGGGTAGCCTGCAGGCGACTAACGGCTACTTCGGTGACGGCTTTGGGTCCATCCTGGCCTGTAACTCAGACAGAGTGCTTGTGGGTGCTCCATACTCGTACAATCTCCTTGTGCCCAACACCGGCAGTGCCTACGTGTTTGCCAAGGACAGCGGTACCGGCGCATACACCCAGGAGGCTAGGTTTGAGTCTGCCACGCCCGAGGAGAACGCCATGTTCGGGTCTGGACTTGGCTTGGCCGGAGACATGGCCGCAGCCACCACCGGTGGAGACGCCACTGTCGCTGGAGTGACTGTCGTGCTACAGTACGACGCCGGCCTCGCCAGGTGGGAGACTGCCTCCGAGATCCCCTACGGTGGGGGGGACATTGTGCTCGACACTGAGCTCCTCGGTGTCGCTGACCCAGACCTGGACGGAGGGTTTGGCATCTATACCGCCGCTACAGGCTGGGGCGCCCTCTCTTCCCCTCCCGCCACGTCCTCCGGGAAGATGATGGGGGTCAAGGAGTCTGAGACTGACGCAGTGTCTCTAGCTCTGGGTGGTGGTACCCTAGTAGTGGCCAAGACCAACAACAGCGAGGGAACCGGTACCCTCACAGTCTTCACAAAGAACGCGGACACTGGCGGCTTCGTTGAGGGTGCTCCCATTGAGGTGGCTGGCACCCCCGAGACGGTGGCTGTCGACGAGAGCGGCAACCTGCTGGTGGGCAAGAGTGGCAGCGATAGCGCTGGCACCGAGGTCACAGCCTTCAACCTCGCCTCCCCCACTGCCCTTGTGCTCGTGGACTCCCCAGACACCTATGAGCAGGGTACCGCAGGTGTAGCTGTGAAGTACTACTTCCTCGACGCCCAGTCTGCCTCCATCGCCATCAGTGAGGGAGACTGGGTGACAATGTCTGTGGCAGACGGCGCTGCGGTGACAGGTGCAGTCAGTGCCGCAAAGGAGTACTACACGTCCCTCATCGACATCCCGGAGAGCGTAGGCCGTACTGCTCTGGAGGTAGACACTGGTAACGGTGTCCTGCCTGGTGCCATCTTGGTCGCCGCTGGGCCTCCAGATGCCACAGAGTCGACTCTCACAGCTGGGTCCGCAGTTGCTGGTGTGTCTGCGGACTTCTCCGTCACACTTAAGTCCTCGTATGGCGATGTTGTGTATGCTGCACATGACGTCACTGTGACCTGGACCTATGACACCCCTGCTGGTACCCGTACATCTGTGTCGGGTACTGGCACTATCAACGACACCACAGGGGTATATACAGTCAGCCTCACAGCTGGTCCGGTTGCCAAGGCCACTAGTGTAGAGGTCTTTGTGGACACTGTGTCTCTCTTTACAGACACAACTGTTTCCATTGTACACGCCGCCCCAGACGCTAGTGAGTCCTCTATCAGTGTCGCTGACTCTGCCACCCTAAAGGTCGGTGACACTGCAGCTGTCACGGCGTCACTCCTCGATGAGTTCACCAACGTGTGCGACACGGCGGACACCGTCACCATCAAGTTCGACGGCATCGACTACCCCGCTGTATGGCAGCCCTCCTCCCAGACATACACAGCCTCCTGCCTAGTACTGCGTGCTGGATCCCAGACTGTGTCTGTGTACACTGGCACTACCTTGGTCAAGTCTACCTCTGTGACACCTGCTGCTGTTATGGTGCCTGACGCCTCGACATCTGAGATCACCGTTGCTGGAACTGTGGTTGCTGACAACACGGCTTCTTTCTCCGTGGTTCTCAAGGAGTCCGGGGGCACTACCATCCTTGATGAGCACACTGTGACACTCAAGTGGACGTACGCACTCAACCATGGGGATCCGGCTACAACTATAGTCACTAGTCCCACTATCTTTAACAGCTCTACCGGTGTGTACACTTGCTCTCTGCAGGCCGGTTTTGTCGCAGGGTCTTACACTCTTGAGGCCGTTGTGGACTCTGTTTCTCTGGTCTCTAGGTCTGTGACCATCGTGGCCGACTCCCCTATGCCCGATATGTGCACACTTGCTGTGGCGGGCAGTGACTCCCTGATGGTGGGTGACACTGCTGTCGTCTCTGCCTCCCTGCAGGATATCTACGGCAACACATGTGATAACGCAAACGCGGTATCTGTCACCTTCGATGGAACAGTCTACCCAGCAGAGTGGGAGAGTGCCTCACAGACCTACACTGCATCCTGCACTCTAGTGTCTGAGGGTACCAAGACTGTCTCTGTGTCTTCTGGTGGCTCTGAGATCAAGTCAATCTCTGTTAGGGTGGCTGTCGCACCTACGGTTCCCGTGGACCCCGAGGCTCCCAACGACTTCCCCTGGCCCCTTGTGATAGGTGTGACCTGTCTGGCTGTGGTGGGTGTGGTTGGCATCTGCTGGTGTGTGAGAGGCAAGGCTGAGACTGTGTCGGAGACTCAGGCTGTGAGTCTGAAGGAGAAGGACTTCCCGCCTCTATTCTTCCCAACTGAGACTGAGGGGGCAGCACCTACGCCCTCAAATGCCGACGATGGCTTGCCTGAGTACTCGAGTCAGTGTGACGATGGTGAGGATAAGCCCCTGGCCGTGAGGGTGCAGGAGGACTGGCATGTAGTGGTTCCGGTGCCGGTGATTGTGATGCCAGTTGCAGATGCAGAGCTGCAGCCAGAGCCAACAGAGGGTGGAAACGGGGAGGGTGAGCAGGAGGGTGGCGATGCTTGTGGTGAGGGTGTTGGTGAGGAGCCTGCCCCCTGTACCCTTCTCAGTGCTAACCACCCCGTGTCTGTGGCTGTGCCTGATCTCTCTTAGATGGACATGATGGAGAGAGAGAGAGAGAGAGAGAGAGAGAGAGAGAGAAATAGAGAGAGAGAGAGAGAGGGGCCTTCGCTTGGCTTCCAAGACCCAATCCCACAATGTCGCTCTCAGGCATTCTGTAGCAAGGTGTGGGATTGCATTGTGTGTTGTGTTTGGTAGATGGCGCATACTAGTACCCCAGACAGGTATATAGTTACATATATGTGTGACCTGGGAGGTAGAGTGTGGAAATATATTGTGTCAGTGAGAATTCATGATCTGGTCTAATGCGGTACTATATAGTTGATAGATATATTCAGAGTATTTGATTCTTATAGACTTCATTCCATAAAGAGGTTGGGGTTGCACGACAAGGACAACCCGAGAGAGAGAGAGAGAGAGAGAGAGAGAGAGAGAGAGAGAGAGAGGAGTGTGATACACAGTGTCGACCCGCAATCTTTCCAAAACGACTGCCATAAACCGTATGGTATTACCACACCGATATTGCAAGTGAACCGTTCGGTTGACATATGGTGACTTCTCCACCGACGGTATGCGAGGTATATCTTCATATCGGCTCTAGTTGGGTGTAAGCCTAGTCTCCACGATATGGGTGTAAGTAATAGTAATTTCTGCTTGTGAGTGGCGTAACACATAATCCTATACTCAGATACAGAAGTAATCACTCTCACTCTCCAGGAATGACCCTCTCCCTCCTCCCCCTCCTGGCATGCATAGTGTGTACATCATGCTACACAGTCATGCACGCAGACCCCAGTGGTGAGTGGCAATATCAGGGTCGCCAGGCTCCTCCGGCATAGAGTCAATTATCTCTCTCATTCTCTCCCCCCCCCCCCCCCCCCCCCCCCCCCCCCCCCCCCCCCTCTCCCCC
>BDIP01000509.1:0-17762 GCA_003568945.1 Kipferlia bialata
ACCACTATCTGCCCTGCCCGGCCATGGTGTGTGTCGGGAACACAATCTACATGGCGAGTCCTTCTGGGAAGCATGGTAAGTGGGTAATCATTCCAATGTCAATTTCTGTCTTTCTTACCCTTAGCACTGGCTTTGGAGACGTTGACGGGTGGGTATTCCACTTGTGGGGAGACCCCGGGTGTTAGTGACGGCTTCTTTGGGCCGGCAAGGTTTGTCATACCATACTTGTGACTTGCATTGTGTCGTTACATCCAATATGCATTTCACCAACTTCAACAGCAGATATCAGCATTTCCACATGGGCGAGGGAGAGGTCCTGATGATGAGTAGGGGATCATACTCAGGTGGGGTAGCATATCAATGTCCATGCTTCTGCGATTCCGTGTTATTATACTGGTGACAATACCATATCCATTGTCTTCATATTACTGAGACTCAGGCTCTCTGTATATTATGACAGTGGACCTGGAGGCCCATCAGAGGATGGCGGACGAGTCAGTGCCATAAGGAGATAGGTGTCCAGGTTCAGTGTTAGGTCACAGTGTGTTAGTCCACCATCGGTCTTGCTACTCTGACAACGTACAGTACCGGAACTGATCTGGTCCTGATGCCGCTCTCTGGCCAGTGGTTTACCACCATCACACGGTCTCCATTATCCATGGTGGCGAGCAGGACAGGTGGCATTGTGTTCACAAACTGCTGGTTATGGACTATTATTGGTTGTTATGTATATAGTGGTATGTGGTAGACACTGGCCACCTGTTTGGGACTGGCATAGAACTCGTTACTCACTGGATCATAGAATGGCACAGCCTCAGTACCAGTATCTCCTATCACTGGCGTCTCTCTGACGGAGAGACGGAGGCACGCCACGCAGCCGTTGGTCATCGTGTAGATGTGGTCATAGTCAGAATAGTCATTCTCGTTCCAGAACTGCACAGGAGGCTCCACAATGGTGTCTGTAGTGGGTGTCTGCTCAGTACCTGAGTGCCCTTCAGTCACTTCTTCCCACACCCCACTGACTGAAAGGGTGTAGTGGTGGAACTCAAAGCCGACGGTGCGGAATGCATGCACTCTGTTTCCCCATACAAAGCTCCGATCATGCCGACACATCAGAGGCATATCGGCCCACCGCATCCAACACTGCGAATGAGTTGCTGCTCGAGTTACTCTAGTACCACGAAAATAGATAGGAATGTACGTTAGTTGGTGTACATGAGGCTTCACACCATATTTGCTGGGTCACATGCAAGGGTCCTAGTGCGTGTGGTGATAATGAGGTATCCACACAGTACGTGCGGTCCAATATCCCTTCTGAAGTCCGATATCTCATATGGCACGTTGAGCTTGGTCCATTGGCGTGAGGCCCCATCGAATACATGTAACGCTGTGTCTGAATCTCTGGAGAAGTGTAGCATATACACCATACTGGCGTCTACGACACTGATAGTTTTGGGATTTTCCGCTTGAGCCACTTGAGTCTCTGGAAAGTATGGTCCATCAGTCAGAGGCTCAAAAATGAAGTGCCGTGCCACACTTTTGTTCAAGTGTCTCTGTAGGAGGTCGGGTGCACACATACCAGTCACGGTTAATGAGTACCAGGGTCTCAGTAAGGGACAAAGGACAACTCAGCCACACTGTCCCAGATGGTATGTCGTTGGGTACTACCATATACTCCAGGCTCATATCCGTCTCAATGGGGGTGAGGGACACAGTCTCCAAGTAGGTTTTATGTCCGTTGTCACCTTCGGCTTGACTGCAACAGTGAGCCTTTGCTGCCATTGATACCACCGTACTCAGGTACCGAGGCGTAGCGTCACTGAAGAGAACACCAGACATAGGCTGGGAGTGGTGAAGCACATGCAGTATATGTCGTATGTTGTCACTGGTGATGTCTACAGAGGTCAGGTCAAGGGCACCAACGTATTTGTCACCAGCGGAACACACCATATCTCTTAGGGTGCTGAGACTCTCTGGCGTGACGGTTTCCAGCCTCGCTGATATGCTACAAACTCCCGCAAGTGTAAATATGAAGTCCTCCGAGGTATTTTCCGTCCTCTGTGTAGATTGAGTGCTGGTAAAGCCGACAGTATCAAGTCCAGGGACAGCGTCCACAGCAGGTGGTGTATGACTGCTGAAGACAGACAAAGGGTGTGCCCCATCTGTCAGGACCCCCAACAGGGGTGGCAGGAGTGTCAACACACCCTGGCCCATTAGTCTCAGGGCAGTGCTTGCACACATATAGTACAGCCATGGAGCTTCACTGTGCCACTGTTGCAGCGCCGGCATGAGGTGGCTGTGTAGGGGGGTGTCAACCCAGTCGAGAGCTGCCACAAAGAGTTGGGTGGGTATATACTGTGGAGTGATGTCAGTAGCCTGGGTCAAGTATCTAGCTGTAGCCTCTCGAATGCTATCTACCAGCCCATCCACACAGTTCAGGATATACCCTTGGTAACTAGGGAGGCTAGTAAAGAGGGTCAACATCCCTTGACTGTAGCGGCGGCAGACGTGGATTTGGGTCAAGCAAGAGTCAATGGTTGCTTCAATGAGACCTCTAAGTAGTACGTGTGTCTGTGGATGCAGAGACAGGAACTCGATTAGACATCCCAGCATATCAACGTGACCTGTATAGCTCTTGTTCCATGACGGGAGAGGGATAGAGCCAGACTCGCGTAGGAGGTCGAGGAGCGACACAACCACTTCTGTTTCTCCAGTGGCATCTCTAAGAAGGCTGTCTGTAAATGCTTCTGTCACACCTTGCATCTCCAGGAGACACACAGAATGGGCTGTAAGCACAAGATAGGGAAGGCTCCCAGGAAAAGCAGCAATCATAGTCTGCGTGATGTGTGTGACTACCTCAGCAGGTGTTGCATTTAGACAATGGCATATGTTGAGTAGGTAGCTCTCATACCATAGGTGCTGACACACCTGAGACGCATGGTACTCAAGCAGCATGGGACCTGCTCTCCCGACTCCCAGACACTGACATGGGTTGGCAAACATAGAGTAACGAGGGATCGTTGCTCCTTGTATGGCAGATACCACACTGTAACTGTCTCTGTATGTATCATACTTGAGGGATACCAAATCAGATCTCAATCCCAGGCTGGAATCGTACACTGAATTGCGGGAACATGACATGTATATGTAATGGCCTATCGCAGTAGCTGAGCCAACCCTAAGAGGCGGAACTCTGTGAGACGTCCAAACACCTGATGAGGGAGACACGGATATGTGAGTCCCGGGAGATGTGCCGGACCACCGACCCATTACTATGTGCAGTCTATCGTCACACCAGAGAGCGACAGCACTGTATGCACTGACTGCCTTAGGGATAGGCCCTAACTGTCTCCAAGAGCCTGTCACGGTGTCATACATCCAGGTGTCAGTGAGCGAACCCTCACTATTACGTCCACCAACTACTAACAGGCAGTGACCCCGTGACTCAAATATGGGAAGTGAACGACTTGTGGGCCAATATCCTCTCTGGATACACTGTAAGCCTCCAGGGGGCTCTATTACTGTCCATCTATCGGTGGACAGATCAAGTTGGATCAGACGCATTATAGTATCATTCGCACCAGGGCTATTGGAGTTCAGGATGAAGTAGACACAGTTGCCCACGGCAGTCCCCTGGCCGTCAGAACTGTGGATTCGGCAGATTCCAAAGAGTAGGAGGGAGCGTCATCTTGTGGGTTCATGAGACTTACCGTAACTCACAGTAGCAGCATATATCCACTTGAACACAATACTTGGTCCAAGTCTTGGATAGTAACACTACGATTGGCACGAGTATGGATGACTTCCACAAAGTACCTTTACTGATGGTTGGTATTGTACAGAGACAGCCCGTGGCATTGTACTGACAAGACGCCACTCCCACGTCACCGCATTGTCTCCGAGGCGTGGTCTCCCTTCAAAGTGAACAGGAACCCTGTGCCTCACCCCATTGCCTGCTGCCAAGCAGCACACCACAACCCTATTGAGTCCCACCACTGTTGTGCTTAGATATCTGGGTGGGATATGGTCAGGCAGGGGTAGGCCTGGCAACCAGCGGTGGGGTCTCCCCAGGTGGTCCACCCCCGGCCCTGTCCTGACCCCATCTAGGCCGGGGTGGACTTGGTTCTGGGACTGAGGTTAGGGCTAGGATGAACACAAGGACTGGCATATCCAGTTGCCCTACCATACTACATGGAATGAGGGTATAGACTCTCTAATAGAGTGGAAGAATCGTACCGATATTGTACCAAGAACCGGCTCTATTGTGAAGATGGGTTGCTCCATGTGTGGCTGATGATTGCTGTGCTTTCAAGTAGGATCAATGTAGCTGCTTAGGGACCACAAAGAGGGCTTTGGAGAATGAAGGGAGTGAGACAGGTTAAGTGAATGGAGGAGGTGAGGGTATCAATCCGAAGCTCTCAATGAGCAGTGCTCATTGAGCAACCTAGAGGTATTCAAGTGTCTAATGTAGCATGTGAGTCATTTGGTATGAGTTCCACGTGCACAGTGGGGGAAGCCTTCCTCGGGAAGGGGGTGACCTATCGGATAGGCTATCCAGCACGCTGGGGTAATGGGTTTACGCAATAATACTCATAGTGAATCATGTTAGACTGGTACCATTGTTTGTTCAGCGGCTACCTTTAGAAGGTGGGTGAGTATGATACTCACCCACCTATAATTGTCCCTCAGTGCAGTCATACTCACTGAGTATGACTGCACTGAGGGACAATTATTGTCACAATGAATACAAAGTCATCTCCAGCGGGACGGAGATGTTCAATCTATGGAGAGGTCAAGTATCACGTTAGCTTTAGGAGCCAGCCCTCTACCAATGGTGTCTATCATCGACAGAGTCTTCGACTCTGAGTTGAGTGTTTGAGAATGCGTGTAGGATCCGTTGAAACATATGGTACTGTTGCCAGACACGGCTTTTCTAAGGAGCAATGCGAGTCCAACTCGTGCTATTCCTGCTCGCTGCTGTGGCTATATGCGTTGCGGATACGGGTACCTCTGATTCTTGCTATTTTGGGGATGGACGACCCGATTTGAGTTGGGAGAGCGAGTCTGTCCTTCTTGAGTCATGTGGCATTGAAGGGACGTCTGCTTCATCCCTTATACAGGCCAGGGATGCCCTTATTCCTGTAAGGGTAGACAGCCTGCCCCTGAGTGTCATCCCCCCAGCTGTGGATGACTGGGTGTTGACTCTAATGGTGGAAGGGAGTCAGGATGGACTCACATCCAGTGACCAGGTGGACATGGTTCTCCCTCCCCCTGGCGATATGGCCATCTTTGTTGCCTTCCGAGGCCAGGTGGGACACATTCCCTAACCTATCGCTTACACACTTTCACTGCTTTTGTGTCTGTTTCTTCCCAGGTCAGCCAATCGGCCCGATTTCACCTCAGGCAGACCCTTCTCTATCCGAGCCAGTCCCTGCTGTCTATGATGCCCTGTACGACAGCTACCACGCCCCTATCAACGTGGACCTTGTGCGGCAGAGTCTGTCTGTTGTCCTGACAATCAAGGTGTTATGACATTCATGTGATCTGAGACCTTGATATCCGAGTCTGAAGAGTCCACTCTCTTGACCATGCCTCTCACGTATCCCACCTCTAGTCTCTCTCTTCCTACGGCTAGTTGTACCTACCCCCCCCCCCTCTCCCCCCCCCCCCCCCCCCCCCCCCCCCACACCCCTCCTCTCTGTGTCTGTGTCTGTCTCCCTTGTGTGACGCTCCATCTTGTATCTACCCTCCAGGCGAGGCAGCCATGTGCCGCAACTGTGGTAACATCATATGTGAGGGACAGGGGCTAGGTGGGTCAGGCTGTGTATCCAGTGGTGCTCTCTTCAAGATACAGTCTTGTCTCTCGTTATTATGTCTCTCTCTGTGTTCCTCTGATCACCATGGCACCTGTGTTGTCCGATCATGTCTCTCTCTCCCCCCCGTCCCCCCCCCTCTCTCTCCATCCCCCCCCTGACCCAGGTGCCTGTCTGTACTGCCATGCCCCCCCTGACAGTCACGGCATACCCCAGATGCAGTCAGACGACAGGTGGGGGGAGACAGATGGGGTGGCGGATGGGTGGGGTATTATCTACTCACTCCAGCGCTCTGCTGATTGTGTGTGCCTATCCCTCTCACCCCAGATGCAACCTCAAGAGGGCCAAGAGACATACCGTCACAGAGGACGAGGGGGCCTATGAGGTATGGTAGAGACATGCACACACCCTCTGGTCTATCTCCCACTATCAGTGTTCTCTCTAAATATGGAGTATGTATATACAAGCCCTGTTGCCTCGAATCTAGCCCTTGCCCTCCCCTGACCCTAGGCTGCCGTGTCCTTTAGAAACACAATCCTGGGCAATGTCTATGGGTCAGAGGGGAGTCAAGGTGAGTGTATTGGGTAGTACTTGGCAATGCTATCCACCGACCATTATATTATTTGTTGGTGTCTCTATACAGTCTCTCCCTCTGTGTGCCCCCACCCCAGGTGTGGGTGTGATCGATGACCAGACATCCTTCATCGACTACGAGGAGAGAGAGAGGGCCAGAGAGGAGGCAGAGGAGACAGTCTCCATGGCATTCCTCAGGTGCAGGCTCACTATTGCTCCATTACATGAATGCAGTGTCACACACGTCTATGTACATATTGTGATCTTTGATAGTAGTTTCATGATATATCAATGCGTGTTAGTTGTTTATCTGAGTAGTTAGCGCCCCCCACTCTCTCCCTCACCCCCAGGGAGACCCTGTTCCAGACCCATGCTGCAGTGGAGGAGCCCTGCAGTGCATCCTGCACATACAAGAAGAAGGACCAGAAGGACAAGGGGCCGAGGAGGGCTGGGGGAGGGGGGTTCAATGTGACCACCTACACCCCTAACCCTGAGGAGGCAGACACCAAGGGACAGGTAGCCGGGAAGGGCAGCGGAAGGGGAGGCAGGGGTGCCCCAGGTGGTAAGAGAGACAACAACCCCCGTCCGTCCACTAGACAGGGCGAGAAGGGTGGAAAGGGTGGAAAGGGAGAGACGGGAGAGAGAGAGAATGGTCCCAGAGGCCAGGGGGATGGCAAGGGCAAGGGTCGGCATAGGGGGAGGGGCAGGGGGAAGGGTAAGGGGAAGTCCAAGGTAGGCGGAGGAGACAAATAGAGAATAGTTGATAGCCGAGTATTGGATCGTCTTCTAGACGGTCTAGTGCTCTCCCCTCTAAAGGCTCAAGGTGGAAGCAGCACAATACCATCACTTCATGCATCTACTTCTATTCTTTCACGTAACACGCCACAGACCTCTACACTATTGCATGCAGTGGATCCTGGATGCACACACTGTAGAGGGTCGAGCCACTAGATGACACTACATACATCATTCCGAGACCGTCCTCGCCCATCATGATAGAGGAACCACTTCCATCCTTCGGAACCATCCCAGGCCACCTGATCCACTCACCACTCACCGTGTCATACACCTTGTAGGGCATGCCACGATGTACTGAGGTACGGGTGTTGGGAAATACTACAACATGCCTGCCTACCAGCACCCAGTGGTAAGGCTCCCAATAGCTGAGATCTAGAGAGGTATCAGTGAAGTCCACAGTCCACCCAGAGGCCTTGGTGAATGCGTAGACCATTGCGTACTGGAAGATGTACGCTGTGTCTCCCAGGACCAATGCCCGAACACCATCTGTCACGATTGACTTATAGTCTCTCGGGTACCCCAAGGAGGGGCAACGGTGGCGGGACTCGGATGACCATGTGTCACTCTCAGTATCATACGTCAATGTCATTCTTCTGCCGTCTAACAGGTAGATACCACTGTCCAGAACAAACGCTGAACGAAGATACCCCCAGTACCCATTGTCGATTGACAACACAGTCTCAGGCACACGCCAGAATGTCCAAGTGCGGATGTCATTACGGAATCTGGCAACCCAGTGATATTCATAATGCAATGGATCGCTGGATACAAACACCACGGAGCCACCGGTCTGGAGGCCTATGGCGGTGCGCATACACTCAGCAAGTGACGTGCAGTCATGCCTGATATGAATGTCGGTGTAGAACGGACAGTCAATGGGCACGATGTCAACCTCGATCTCTGCTGGAGCATGCCCCACCCAGGGGCCACTGCCAATGAACCTGAGGATAATAACATATATTTCCGTCACCAGTCGTAATCAAAGCCAACGCAGTTCCGAAATCGCATGTATAGTTGACTCCTAAACATGGTTTCAAGGTCTCTGGAGATATCGCTACCCTAAGGGGTAGGCTAGAGTGTACGCCTACCTGGACACAGCACTTGTGTGGGTGAGGGTTGATGCCCAGAGTATCTCTCCCCTACCCAACCAGGCCAGAGGAGTATATCCACTGAGAGGATGTCCCTCCAAGGGAATGTCAACAGGAGAGATGGACACTGGGACCTGCTGTGAGAAGTTCAACACACAAGGTAATGCTAGTTGAGGTTTGGCCCTTAAGTGGAGAATGAAACATCCATGAATCATGGGCATGATCATAGCGTGAGAACGAAATGCGGTGCACATATATATAGATCAGCGATAAGAATGATTACTGTATGTATACTGAGAATGATCCATAACCACTACAGTCACCTGCTCTCCACACCACTCTGCGTGCTCTTGAGGCACCCCAGCCACGACCCTCAGCCTAGATAGCTTGAGTCTCCCCTTGGAACGGGAGACATTGAAGGCACACTGTCTGCAAAAGGCACACTCTATGCCCTTCC
Organism: Kipferlia bialata; assembly: GCA_003568945.1. Lineage (NCBI taxonomy): Eukaryota > Fornicata > Kipferlia > Kipferlia bialata. The sequence continues at coordinate 8,730 of BDIP01000509.1, forward strand.
CGTCTGCTGGGAGTAAGTGGGGGTAAAGTCTTTACTAAAGACAGTTGGCAGAGAAACTCCTGTCCCATTTGCATGTGTATGCAGCTAAGTGGAGGAAGATTACTTCTGTCCTGTAATGAGTCATTACTAATGACCCTAAATAACAGTCTCCCACCTCTCGCCTGCCATCCTGTCTCTGTCTCCTGGTTGACATCTGTGAGTAGTGCCTCAAGGGTCTCGTATCTCTGGGTCAGGATGTGGCGGGGAATGCCATGATGCACCCTGATGCTGTTGTGGGGTTGCTGCATAGAGTGTCGGGGGTGCTTGTAAGGACGGTGACTCGCCACTGCCGAGTCGGCAGGGAGTGACATTGGTAGAGACCTTCACCAACAGAAGGTATCATACTGAAGCCATCTTCTTACATGATGGTATCCGGCTAGATGTCGAATTAGTAGTCACTGAATCAACGATTACCCAACCGCTTATCCACAGAATCTCCGGTGGTGGGCGCAGAGAAAGTATTTGACATGCACTACAGCGACGGCATCTGAGTTCTGACCCCTTGACTGACCCCTTGATTGAGAAGGCAAATTTGTTGAACGTTGACCGCAGAATCTCCACAATCGGATTTTCTGAGGCCATTCCATATCTCTGAGAGATATGATATCTCTCTATCGATAGACAAATGGTACAGAGAGGCTCTAAGGCTATTCCCGAGCCCCGCAGTGGCCCTAATGGTCTACCACTACACCTGTGGAGGCAGAGGTATCGTACGTGGGATGCCCTTCTGGATGCTGTGAATGGGGCGTCGGACACGCAGTGGATGAGGGCAGGTGAGTATTCATTTGGTCCACATATATATAGTGATAGAATATTTAGTGTCTGGGACTAGGCAGTACACCTTATGCAATAATCACTTCCTATTTCTCACTTCAGAGGACTCCCTTTCCATTGAGTGTGCCAGGCACACTGTGTGCCTTCTGTCGTCAGTGTGTGTATGAGGTCTCTGAATACAGGGGTATACTCAGACTCTCCACACAGAAGGAGGTAGACGGAGTACTACTCCAGCACCCTCAGTGGTGTGGGACCCAGGTACGTCCTAGCAGCATGCCTCCCTCATACCTGTATGTTTCCACAGTATTCTTTCAATAGTGAGTATCACTCTCCCGCATATGAAGACACGGGAATCATATCACCACAATGTGATCTTGCAGCAGTGACTAATGCAATGTGAATTCTTACAATCAGGTTCCAGTGTCTCTCTCCCCTGTTCAAGTTCCCCACACCGGCCACCCCCTCAGTGGATACATCCCCGTGGCATGGCTGGGCAGGGGGGAGGCACTGTGGGTGTCAAAGACTACCCTCACATCAAGTGCAGTGACAAGGTACCTTATTGATACATGATTCCGAATACTGTGAGTGCATATATATGTACATGGAACAATTCACCCTCGTATAATCGGGAACACATGACTCTCATGATGACAACTGCAGTGTCTCTTAGAGACTCTCTATTAGCGCACTGATACTAGGTTCGTTGATGACAATTCTGGCACCCTCTCACTCTCGGTGGTGACAGTTCCCACACAAAACCACGGACTAGGCGCTAGAGTGCGTGGGACGTTTGGAGGCAGAGTGAGCTTAAGCTTGTTCCTCCTAGAGCGCTGCTATCCCGCCATTATAGCGCAAGGGAGGGTCCTGTTCATTGTCGATGCTAGACACAGATCAGAACTGAGATGTGACTACTATTATGTGGCATTCTGTCTCGAGACTCACAGGTGGACCGGCAGTACTCAGAGGGTACAGGGGCTGGACTGTGTGTGCTCTATGTTTGTACAGGGTGACCGCTTACACGTGCTAGGGATCGACCCATCTGGGAATCCTGCAATGCTGGTGCTAGACGCTGCCATAGATGAGTGGACTACACACACTGAGGGCCCTATGCCACTTGTCTATCCCGTGACACGGTCACGCGTGACCCGCATTCCTAGAATGCGATCCGGCGTCCGCCCGATAGTCTTTGGCGAGAGTGTGAGTATTCTACAGGAGAACCTGATCCACAGCTACACGGATGGGGAGTGGAATGTGAAGTACGACTGTAGTGACCTGTATTTCATACTTGGGTATGAACCACAGCGGTGGGTACAGGTAGGGCGCTACATCATAACTCTGCCTGAGTCGGTAACCAAGCCCTCACGGAGAGTCTCAGTCGGGCCCCACCTGCCGTACAGTGTGTTTGACCTGGTGACTGGTGAGTGGACGAGGTGGCCGGGGATGGTGCCAAGGGATGGGTGGAAGGTGGATATGATGGTGGGAGAGGACGGGCAGGGTATCATGTATGTCTCAAAGGATCACGACCGGCCTTGCACCGTATACAGTGTATGCATTCAGCCACTGGCTCTTTACACATAGTGTACACTTATAGTCATTCTCAGAATTCCCAGGAGACTCAAGAGAATAGAAGAGCAAGAGTCACTATATATACACCACGAATATATTAGTGCAACTCATATAATACTGATAATGAATACTAATGAACTTATACTGAGTGAGGCAACACTACGCCTAGATCTACACCCCTATATGGGGATCCCCAAACATGAGCAGGGGCTGTCTCTCCTCCGCACTGGTGGACCACTCCGAGTCATCCCCTGTGGTGCCTGTGCGGTGTATCGTCTTGGTGGTGGGGGTGGGGTAGGGCGTGCAGAGCACCTCGACGTGTGTCTCATGATTCTCACTCATCATGTCCACCAGCGACACGGACTGCTCCTCCCTGTCACTGTCCTCCCTGAAGTGACTGTGCGACACACTGCGACGCGACCCAGTGTGTGGGTTGGGGGGGACTAGGGAGAGAGAGCCTCGCCTTGAGCCCCCAGTCTCACTCCCCTCTCTACGCGATGCCCGTATAGTATGTATGGGTGCCGCTGAGAGGGATGCCCTCCTGGACCCCCTGTTGGTGCCTGTCTCACTCTCCTCTCTCTCCCTATGTGACCCATGCGCCCTGGGAAGAGAGTACCTAGACCCAGTCTCACTGTGGGACTCCTCGAAGTGGGAGGAGGATGGAGGGGCTCGGGGGGGGAGGTCTGCGTGCTTGTCCGCCTTGCCCTTGTGGTGCCGCACTATTCTCTAGGGGTCAGAGGCGGTGGATATATATACACTCAACAGAGGGATTATATAGAGTAGATACTAGCAGGTGTCCCTCATCTGTACCTTTCGCATGAGTGTCCTCAGTATTGCCATGATTATGGCATGGAAGGCCAGGAAAGAGATGATGAGCAGGATGTAGCTCTTGACTACGTCCCACAGGCCTGGGGTCAGCTATATGGTGACAGGATAGATGCCACATACCCTCTAACCCACCATCCCCCTATAGAATACCCCCCCCACCTGGCATGACAAAGTCCACTACGACTGCCTCTGTGGAGAACTGTCTGACCACCGACACAGACAGGGGTCTGTCGGGTGTCACCTCTGTGCCGCCCTGGCAGATAGAGGCCTCCACATAGGACAGGGTGTTGTAGCTGGGGGGTTAAGGAGGGGAATACACACAAGAGAGAGATCATACTATATATCCGATAAGCAAACATTACCATACATACCAATATCCATACCTAGTGGCGTAGTGTTCGAAGGGTGCGTTCTCTGCACCCTCTGTAGTGCTGAGGGGCTCCCACCTGCCTGCCCCACCCCTGGCATAGCCTGACATGAGACATGAATGTATATATACACACACACATATATATATAGAGAGAGAGGTGCCTTCCCTACCTATCTCTGACAGCACGTGGAAGCTCTGGTTATCAGGGCACAGCACTCCGTCTGGCTGGGCAATCTGGGGGTGGGGGGAGAGTGAGGACACAGTAATACACTTAAATACCGATATTAACAGCAGATACAAATTGGCCGCACTGGATAACTGGGTCTCAGGGCACTCGGAAACCAGTGAACAAACACAGCAGGTACAACACATACGCATATGAATACCTCCACATATGGCAATATCTCGTCCAGCTGGTCAGGTGTCAGTGCACCCGACCCTCCGTCTGGTGCCAGGGTCAGACCTACGACGAAAAAGGAGCAGAGCTGGGGGGTGAGGCAGGGGAGAATAACGCAGTGCTAAAGAAGGGATAGTATAGTAGTGGCTGCTGAATGATGCCTCTAACGTACCCCTCCCTGGTAGTAGCAGGTGTCCCCGTCCACACACACCAGCTCACAGCCCATCAGGGACCTGGGGGTCAGAGAATGGAGAGGAATGCGAGGTATATCCAACATTCTACAGAAGGCCGAATAAATCCGTACTATCCAAATGGGATATGAATGAGACCACCCATACCTCTGGTGGGGCGTCACCGCCGGGTATGGCCCCACGCCGCAGGATGTCAGTCTGGCGTCATCCCAGGCATACGTGAAGGCAACGTTCTCTCGCTAGGGTGAGGGGGAGAGACAACAACCTCAGGGACTAACTGGCATAATGCATCATATAATAGAGGAATGACGCCTCGTACCTGGGGGGCACCAAAGAGAGAGTGCACAGAGTGCTTGATAGTGCCATCCTGGGGTAAGAGGGACAGGGGTATGTTGTGTGGTACAATATGTATATAGTTCTTATGAGCTCTGACACTCTGACACAATATAGGTATCAGTGTACCTCACTGAAACACTCCTGGAGCCTGGGGTCGTCCAAGGGGTTGTACTTTGTGTAGTGGAGGGGGTGCATCCATCCACATACCTGGGTGGGTGAGACACATATACTGGGATATTACATATAATCTCTATATACGCATACAACCGTACCACAAGCTCGTCCATATCTGCCTCGAAGAGTGACCGGAAGGGAGACGTGATTGCATCGACTGGCCCCCCTCCCACCCTGTTGTACCCAGGGGGCAGGACATGCTGCTTGATGCCTGGGGGTAAGGGTGTGGGTGTGGGAGAGAGAGAGGTGGGGGACGAGGGTCCGAGATAACAATCTAACCTGCTGCGTGTGTACCGAAGCGTGGGTACTCGTCTGTGGGTGCCCATCTCATGCTGTACTCTGGGGCATCCCCCTGGGGTATGGATGGATGGAGGGCCATGGTCATGAGCGTAAGGTGGTGGAACACGCCTAGGGCATCCTGGGGGTGGGGGGGGGTGTGTGTGTGCAATGCAGCGCTCCATTATATCAAATAGCCAGTACCCCTCACCTGGTAGCACCCGTATGCCATGACTGGGCCGTGCAGGGAGTCGTACAGGGCATCGTTGGTAAAGGCCTCAGAACAGTCCAGCTTACTCCCTAGTAGAGTACAGTTGTCAGTGGTCAGACCTGGGGTGGGAGGGGGGCAGTATATGGTCACCTTCTGAGAGGAATACTACACACCTCGGCCCCTCTACACAATATATGCCTACCTATTGCGCCTGCCTCTCTGAGTGTGTCGATGGGTGTGGGGGAGGGACTCTGCAGAGAAGGTGGGAGCAGCCCTGAGGAGGCGGCATACACAACCTGGGGTGATGGAGAGCCAATATGGTATATAGTATGGTCCTCCACAGCATACAGTGCATATAGGCCTAGTCCCCATACCTGCAGCACATCCCCAAAGGACAGGCCCTCCAGCAGAGACCTGTCCAGACAGACTGTGCCCCAGTCACCACCCACAACCTAGGGGGAGGGGGAAGGAAGGGGGTATCATATAGATAGACACATACAAATACCATGTACATGCATACCTCTGTGACGTATAAGTTGTCGTGCTCCAGGGTCCACTGGTTGAGAACGGCAGAGGTACCGGCAGATAGACCAGAGAGGGGTGTGGTGGTGACCTAGGGTGAGGGCAAGAGAGAGAGTGGTCGGTGTACAGATACACAAGCATGCAGAGGGTGAATGCAAAACCCATTTCTCCCGCAGATAGGTACCTACCCTTCAGCCATACATATACACACAGATATTCATATAATTATGTACAAAAATATCCACCCACCTCCCTCTGCAGCAGACAGTCTGGATAGAGATCACCCACAATGTCATTGGGCAGGTTGGGACTGAGGGGTGAGGGGAGGACTATAGAAAGAGTGTGAATAGGCACTCTGTCCCTCTCTCGTGAGTATCAAGTATCAGAGCCTGATATACCTTGGCGTAGCCAGCACAAGCATTTCGACTGACAGTACCAGTGCAAAGAAGGTGAGGAGGAAGCAGCACGTGACAAGGCCCCCCACAGCAGTCTTCCGTTTGTACACAGCTACATACTTGTGACCCTGGGGTTGGATGGTAATCTCTCTGGAGACGGATACTTGGACATACAATCATATCGATCTGGGACTCTTACCTTGCTCTCGAACGTGTCACTGGTGGGTGACCGTAGGGTGCGAACATCAATGCCAAACCTAGGGGGAGAGGGAGTAAGTAAGACGCAAAGGAGAGAGAATACTCCCCGTCACGTTCAAAGGATTGAATACATGAGTGTGGATACACCTCAATACACGCACCTCCCCGTCATATCCAGACATGCAAAGCGCTCTGTCCTCTTATCCACATCGCCATGTCGGATGCTCCTGGGGTGGGTATATGAAGTGCACTATGTTTGTAGTAGTGTAGAAACCTCATGAGTCTCTATACCCCTACCCACCTGGCAACCGTAGGTAGTTGGAACATGAACAACACTATGACGATGAGTGCTATGATAGGGCCAGACCAGGACCACTGGCATGAGATGAGGGGAGAGAAACACTAGAGGACATATAGCAATCGACTACATGAGGGGAACGGCAAATTACAGGATAGAGATAGGATATTATATTTAGTCTAACACTAAGCTGGATAGCATCACAGATACCCTACCCTATATATGCTGAGTGTGTCCTGCTGCTTGTCGGGATAGAGGGAGTTGAGGTACACAGAGAACCTGGGTTAGATGGGACACAATACACAGGATGGGAGAGAGACTATTGTGTGACTATGTGACGCTGCCATCCCCTCCATCTACATGTCCTATTCACTCTACCATGCCCTGCGGGTACCTGTCCTTCTTCGAAGGTATGATTGAGTTGAGGATAACCATCTCCTGATTGTGTTCAAAGGGAACGGGGTACTCATCCTCTGGGGTGGGAGGAGGGAGGGGGAGAGAGAGAGAGGGAGAGAGATGAAGGAGGTAAGACAAGTGACAGAGAGGTATAGATGCTGATGAAGGGGGGGAGGGTATGGGAGATCCAAGCTGTGAAGAGAGGCATTGACTAAGTATACGAGGTATATATGTAGGTCTCTCTGCCCAGCCACCCTGCGGAGAAGGATACATATATACGATAAATTACGGGACGAGACTTACTCTCACTGCAGGGATACTGAGGTACGTATTTTGGGACAATGCATTATTATGATCAGGGAATAAGAGATGGAGAAGAGAGAGAGAGGAGGAGGAGAGGGGGGGGGGATACTTACCATTGATAGGAGCCAGCCACTCCAGCGGAAACCCTCCCTCCGTCCCAGGTGGACAGACATACTCTGCGTCGGATGATAGGAATGAGGGGGGGTCAGAGGCAGGGCATGTGAAGGACAGGCCCTGAGAGTGCACTTCTGCAGGAGTACATGCACTGGAACCGATGTATATCACTAGCAGCACTAGCAGCGCTAGGGCCACCGGCCTCATTGGCCGATAGAGTCGCACAGGGTGTCTGTTATAGGCCAGAATGATAAGGAGAGGGCGGCGGCACAAGAGTGTGACCAAATGCAGAAAGGGTGTAGGAAAAAAACCAAACTCAGTTGCAACCTGTGACATGTCGAAACAATATGGAGTCTCATGTCACTCAGAACAGGCGCCTGCCAGATATATATGTTAAGAGTTCTTAGTCTTAGGTCTTTGCTGTCACAGTATCGTATAGCACTTTGAGAATGGTGACAACGGCACAACCTACTCAAAGAATCTATATCTCTAGTCTTCTCTTCTTAGAATCAACTGAATATCGCCCCGTTATGACACTGTTGCTGTCGCCCCCTCTCCAATCAACATGTTATGTACACATGGATCTGCATCTGACATACACCCTATACCCTATGCCATGTAGCGTGCCAGGGGATCCATGGCCCTGCCCAGGTCCAGGAGCTGCTTCCTGAGGGTTAGATACTATATTGTATATCTACAGGGCTACACAATATAAGGATAAGAATATACTCCATTATACCTTGCATCAAACAGCACGTTGCGGCACACCTCGGACAGGGTGGGGTGGACAGTGGTGCCAGAGGTCAGGATCTGGGGTGGGTAGGGCAGAGACGACTAGCCATACGTAGTACAACATGCTGATGAAGATACCATGCCGCACCTCTTCCACGGGTGTCTTTGCCCACAGGTAGGGGGTGAGGCTGTGCACCAGGACATCTGCATCTGTCCCTAGGCAGTGGATGCCAAGGAGTCTGCCGGACTCGGCACACACCAGCACCTTGACAAACCCAGTCTGGGGCATTAGAGAGTATATAGAGACTACACTAGAGTGAGGTACAGTACCTTGGGCATTATGGCTATGCCCCTGTCGTGGTTCTTGAACCACAGCACACTCTTGACATAGGGACTGGTCAGGTCGCTCTCCCTCATGCCCAGGTATGCAATGGTAGGGTGGGTGAAGATGGCTGGGGGTGAGAGGGAGACGTACTAATTATCTGTCCCACCCATAAATAGATATGCCATGTCCCTATATACATATGATATACCACCTGATGGACATGGGTCTAGCTGTCTGTCTAGCCCTAGTGCCTCCCCAAAGGTGTGGACTGTCTTCCAACTGACACCAGACGCCACAGAGGCAAACTGGGCCATCACGCTGGTGTCAGGGTGGGGTTTGATGGAAGACTTCTGACACAATCTAGACTACTGGGACTACTGTGTGTACCTAGCCTGCTGGTAGTTGGCTGCGTGTCTGAACAGGGCCTTCCCGTTGATGTCCCCCACCGCATACACACCCTCCACATTGGTCCTGGGGGTGATGGGATAGGATACGCTACTAAGCGGGCTCGTGTGATATGAGTGGTTACACTACATTAGGGCTTCAAAAATATAGAGATAGAATAAAATATAGAATAATGATATTCTA
>BDIP01000510.1:1474-17761 GCA_003568945.1 Kipferlia bialata
CTACATGTGTAGATGTAGACCCGGACACGCTCAGGGGACTGTTCGCCAAGGTATAATACTATTACAATTAAATTTGTGGTATATGATATGTACTGCAGGTCTGCAGTCCCCCAGATCATCATGCTCTCGCTCTCTTAACATCATTCTCTCTCTTTCTCTATTCTCTTCCTTACCCTAGCTTGTCATCACCCTTGCCGAAGAGTGCAGTATCAGTGTACTCTCTCTCTCTTTCTCTCTCTCTCTCTCTCTCTATATATACATACATATACCTATATACTCTTCTAACTCTCAGCTTGTCATCACCATAGCTGAGGAGTGCAGCATCACACCTCTCACACTCATCGCCACGGTCAAGAAGTTTGGGATGCTGGCAACAAGGTGGGTGTATATGTATGTGTATATAAATATATATTTTATATCAATACAGCAGCATTATGTAATCAAGAAGTCTGGGATGCTCGCAACAAGGTCAGAGCATTGTATTGTTCATTGTATACTGATCTCACCTCTAGGAAGCACCCTGACATGTACTACCTCACTATATATATGTTATTGGTATTGGTACTATATATGTATATATATACGTACTCCTATGTCCTATATCTCACCCTGTAGGAAGCACCCTGACATGTACTACCTGACCCCAACTGCCCTATTGGTAGGGGCCATGAAGAGTATGCCCAGGACTATACACTCTAGGTATACATACATATACTCTAGTATATATATATATATAGAGAGAGAGAGAGACAGGTATATATATGGTGGGTGCCATGAAGAGCATGCCCAGGACAATACACTCTAGGTACATATACACATAGTATATATATAGATAGAGAGAGAGAGAGAGAGAGAGAGGTATATATATGGTGGGTGCCATGAAGAGTATGCCCATGACAATACACTCTAGGTATGCATACACATAGTATATATATAGATAGAGAGAGAGAGAGAGAGAGGTATATATATGGTGGGTGCCATGAAGAGCATGCCCAGGACTATTCACTCTAGGTATGTGTAGTAGTGTGTGTATAGTATATATAGTAACTCTAAGTGTGTATATTGTGTAAATAGTATATGCATGTATATGTATTGATATACATGTATGTTTGTGGTAGGGGCCATGAAGAGTATTCCCGGGACATTACAATCTGGGTATGTGCAAGGGTATGAATATATACATATACATACTAACCCCAGTGAGTTCCAGGCCATCATGGCCACCATGCTCTCTCTCTCTCTCTCTCTCTCTCTCTCTCTCTCTCTCTATGTATAACTGTATTCCACTCTATACCCTTACCCCAGTGAGTTCCAGGCCATCATGGCCACTATGACCGAAGTGCTAGAGATGATTGGAGGGCAGAGACTCATGCCGGGCAAGGAGGACTTCACAAAGTATGGATATATATATATATATATACTATGTATTACTTTAACTATATATATGCCATGTTTATACACATACACATGGGCAGAGACTCATGCCGGGCAAGGAGGACTTCACAAAGTACGAGTACATAAAGTGATATATACCTGTGCAATGTGCCATTCATATACCAATACTGATACGTTGGTTGAGACTCAGTCCCCTCCATCTATCCTCTACGTGTGACCTGACCACAATTGATCTCTCTCTCTCTCCCTCTCTCTTACTCTAGGTGTGCCGTGACCCCAACTGATGTCTCCGACTGGTCTGACATACTGAGTGCACTCTTGAGTGGACCGGGGTGCCCACCACCGAAGTAAGTCATATATATATATATGTATATTTTTTTATGCGTGTGTCTATATCAAGGCTTTGAGTACCAAGGGTTCCCACCACCAAAGTGAGAGTTCCCTCTCTCTCTCCCTTCCCCCCACTGGGTTTCAATATGCACATCTAGGCTCTCTTACACCAGGACCTTCTTCTTCGTGAGTGACTGCTTCTCTCGCTCTTTCTGTATATATATATATGTATATATAACTGTATATATGTATATACATCCTTCTAACCTCCAGGACCTTCTTCTTTGTGAGTGACTGCTTCTCCCCCCTGTTGCACAGCACATACAACCTGCCAGACATGCTCAAACAGATGGGACAGGTATGGATACATTGATACATACATATAGATATATATATATAAGTATTGATAGACACTGTATGTACAACCTGCCAGACATGCTGAAACAGATGGGGCAGGTAGGATGTTATTGATGGATACCCATAATTTGACTATATTTATGTGACAGAGGTATTAGATACTGTATACTAAGTACAACCTGCCAGACATGCTCAAACAGATGGGGCAGGTATATTCATACATGTATGTATTCCTACATGTAGTTATGGTATACACTTACCCCAGCTCCACCCAGCCGTGACCCCTGCTGTACAATATATTGATACAATATATTGATATTGTAATGTACACTGTATATGTATACTCTCCCTCTATGTACTCTCTCTATCCCATCCTTACCCCAGCTCCACCCTGCCGTGACCCCTGCTGTGCATGTGTAATATCTGTAAACACCCTGCATGTATATATATATATATATACTATTTATACTACTCTTCTGACTCTCAGCTCCACCCAGCCGTGACCCCTGCTGTACAATTAATTGATACAATATATTGATATTATAATGTACACTGTATATGTATACTCTCCTTCTATGTACTCTCTCTATCCCATCCTAACCTCAGCTCCACCCAGCCGTGACCCCTGCTGTGCTACAGTGTGCAGTGGAGGCAGAGTGCTGGCACGCAGGTATGGGTGTATAATATATATATGTGTGTGTGTATATGTTTATCGAGACAGAGAGAGAGAGAGAGAGAGAGATAGAGTGTAGTGTGCAGTGGAGGCAGAGTGCTGGCACATATATATTCCTAATTATTACGGTCATTATACATATGTGTCCCTAATTATTACGGTCATTATACATATGTGTCCCTCATCTGTCTCACTCCAGTCAACAACACCGTTGCTGAGTCCGAGTCTGAGATGGGGACTGAGGCAGGGGGACTACAGCCAGCACTGGCACAGCTCAGGGTGCCCACCATTACCCTCTGTCTGCAGGGTGAGTAGGATGTGTATCTGCCTAAGTATAATACATATGTATGTAACCCCAATTACACTATGTCTACAGGGTACGGTGTATATATTGCTATATATGTGTTTGTGGGAATAGATTAGTACATCCACTCACCCCCCAGATATATATTTATATACAATACCCTCACCCCAGGCCAGGACACCCAGGAGTGGGTCATGGCCGCACAGTGCTTCTTCAGGTGGGTGTCTACACAGTAGTATTGTCACTTTGTATATATGCAGATGATACTATTGTTTGTGTTAACTATGAACCTTATCCTAGGTCCCTCCAGTACACCGTGTCCCTGCAGCACATAGCTGCCTCAGGGTACAAGAAGAAGGCCAAGAAGATACGGCTCAACGCTATGAAGACACTGGCTGAGGTATATATATATGTGTGTGGTATATATAGATATATAGAAAGAAGATTAGACTGAATGCCATGAAGACTCTAGCGGAGGTAGGGATATATATAGTACTATTTTGTATAACTATAAATACACTTATACCCAGGTCCAGTCCACCGACGGCATGTCCTCTAGACCCCAACACCTCTCTCTCTCTCTCCATCTCTCTCTCTATATATATACATATATACATATATACACTTATATCTAGGTCCAGTCCACCGATGGCATGTCCTCTAGACAGCAGTCCCTGGGAGACCCCAACCAGTGGGACACACAGAGCAGCCACTCATACAACGTGAGTGTATATTTGTATTGAAGATATATATACATACTACATATACATTCAGCCCTATACACCTCACCCCAGTCCAAGTGGGAGTCTGGGTCCCAGGCATATGTATATACAGTATATATGCAATATATATATATATATATATATATATATATATATGTACAGTGTATATATACAATAGACACTATATACACCTAACCCCAGTCCAAGTGGGAGTCTGGGTCCCAGGCCAACACCCTCTACACTGCCACTACCAGTGTGGTAGGGTCCAGTGCATCATTCTTCGGGGACAGCTATGAGAGGTATAGATACATATACACAGTATATTCTTACACATTTACATATATATATATATATATATGCCTATTGAGTGTGGTTGGATCAAGTGCATCATTCTTCGGAGACAGCTATGAGAGGTACGGCATTACATGCAGTAGTCCTATGAGTAGCCACACACTCTCCTCTGCTAGTCTCTGTTATTCTAGTGCCGCGTCTCCTGAACTTCAATGTCCTTCTCAATGGCATTGGTGCCTCTCTCTTTCTCTCTCTCTCCATCTGCCTCTATATTGAATAGCATAATTACTTATATTTCTCTTTCAATATATATCGTGGGATCTACCTCTCTAACCATAGGTTCCTGCCTAGGCTCCTCCTCGACTTCAATGTTCTCCTCAATGGCATTGGGGTGAGTGAGTCCCATGAGTCCCCCCTGCAACATGTGATATGGACAATAGCCAACATTGCAGACTTTGAGGAGAAGGCTAAGGCATTTGTGAGGTGTGTACATATATATACTATATACTTGTATATATGTATTAGATACATATATGTGTTGGAGAAGGCTAAGGCATTTGTGAGGTATATATATATATATAGTATACATACACACACATACATTTATATGTTATTGAGAATATCTTATGGAGTGTAAGAGACTTTGAGGAAAAGGCCAAGGCATTTGTGAGGTATGTGTATATATAGTATATAGTATATATATATACATACACACACATACATTTGTATGTTATTGAGAATATCTTATGGAGTGTAAGAGACTTTGAGGAAAAGGCTAGGGCATTCGTGAGGTATGTATACTCTCTTGCATTGCTCTCTCTCTCCCTCCTACCTCTCTAACAATCAGGCTAGCCATCGTGATAGCTGCCGGTCTCCCCCCCTCCCTTCTCTTTCTCTCTCTCTCTCTATAAGTTGCTCCCTTCTTCTCTAATAGCCAGACTTGCTATCGTTATAGCTGCCGGTCTCCCACCCTCCCTCGCCCTCCCCCTAGAGGATGAGGGTCCAGAGTCAGGGACAAGCATACAGAGCTGTGTGACACCCTATAAGGTATGTATAGTGTATTATTTGCATTCACATCAACAGTACACTCACCATAGGTGTTCCCCGGGGGTGAGGTCAAGTGCCAGGTGCCCACCAAGTACCAGCCAGAGAAGACACTCTTCAGCAGAGTGATGCTGCACATACCAGGTACATATGTATATATATACTCATGTATATATATAGAGAGAGAGAGAGGTAGTATACAGGTATGAGAAGACACTGTTCAGCGGAGTGATGCTGCACATACCAGGTATATATATATAAGCATAATCGCTCTCTCTCTCAGCCTTCTAACCGCAGACACCATCGTCTCTCTCTCCCCTGCCCTCCGTATGTCAGTCATTGCATTCCAGTCAGGGTGCATACCACCAGTCTTCTCACAGGCCGCAATGGGACAGCTGCTGCTGGTGTTGGGTGAGTGTTCTTAGATTGTTTTTATGTGTCATTGTGTGGGTATTTGCATAGTGTATGTGTCTCACCCCAGGTGAGAAGTATGCCCTGCCCCAGCCCAGCCCCAGGGTGCTGTCCATCAAGGTATGGGTATCGGTATATGTAGAGCGTATATATATATCGGTATATATGCCCCTCACCCTCCAGCTCAGCCAGCACCTGGGTGTCTGCATATCAGCCCTGCACATAGCAGACCCACACCTGGCAGGTGAGAGTCATTGGTCTAGTATGGTATAATAGTATAGTATAGTATAGTATAGCACAGCATAATCATCCCACTTGGCTGATGCACATAGCAGACCCACACCTGGCAGGTATATTACAGTAACTAGGCCTAGTACTCTCTCTTCTCTTCGTTGGTACTATGTACTCCTCTCACCCCCCAGCCAACATGGTATATGTATGCCATGTTACTCTATATACGAATCTCTTATCTCTCCTTCTGTCTCTCTCTCTCTACCTAACCCCCCAGCCAACATGGTCAGTGTCTGCCCAATCCATTAATCTCTCTCTCTATATGTATGATATATATATGTATGTATGTACTCCTCTCACCCTCCAGCCAACATGGTCGGTGTCTGTCCCCTCCCCCTCGGTCTGTTGACACAGACAGTGCCCACAATGACACAGTTCCTGACAACAAGGTATATATATATAGATATATAGATATATATTGGTATACCACAGCTATAATCAATATACATATATATGGGGAGAGAGGCAGACAGTGCCCACAATGACACAGTTCCTGACAACTAGGTATATATATACTTGCTTATATACTACTAGTATACTCAGCAGAAGTATAGGATATGAATAGTGTTGCAGAACTTAAATTTCCTGCCTATCCCTCACCCCAGATACGATGGAGGTGGACTCATGCCCCCCAAGTACCAGAAGGAGGCAGCCATCGCTGGCACACAGGTATATGTACCTATTTTCTCTGTACCCATGTCCATACATACCCTCCTATCTGTATATATCAGAGTATGACACTCACCCTCAGCTCTTTGACCTGTTCATGGGCATCGAGTACCTGTTATTACATATTTGTATATAGATATATAGATATATAGATATATGTCAATCTCAATATATATATGTTCATCTATATTATTCTGTATAGTCTTCCACTCATCCCCAGTTGTTTGACCTGTTCATGGGCATTGACATCGAGTGCAGTCCCCTGGCTGACCAGTTCATGTCATTCAGCATGAATGTGGGTAGATGTATATAGAGTGGATGTGATACATTACAGTATGTGTATATATATATATATATATAGAGAGAGAGAGAGAAAGAGAGTCACCCGTGCCTGACCAGTTCATGTCATTCAGCATGAATGTGAGTAGATGTACAACATATACGTGTATGTGTGTATATATGGTTTTTATACAGTATTCAATATGTATCTCTTACACCCAGGCCTCTTGGCGTCTGTGGCAACGGTCACTGAGACTAGTGTATTCATTGTATACAAATGTGTATATAAACATTCACTCTGTATTCGTCTCATCCCTAGGCCTCTGGGCGTCTGTGGCAGCGGTCCATCACTGAGAGGCCGAAGCTAACATCAGCCCTCAAGGGCATCACAGGCCATGAGGCAGACCTGGAGAAGAAGGGTGAGTATGTATATATGCACGTACGCTATGTAAACATATTAGTTTCACGTATATATCCTACAATATCCTCACCCCAGGCACACTGATACTGACCCCTGAGCTCAAGCATACATACCCTCATTTATATGTAATATATATATAGTGTATATCTGTTGTAACTGTTCACTTACCCTCCAGGCCCCCTGACCCCTGAGCTCAAGCATACCCATATATATGAGTGTATATACACTATCAATCATCGTGGATATTATGTATCCCATATATATTTATATATATATTCATACATATATCTTAACTGTTCACTTACCCAGGGTCCCTGACCCCTGAGCTCAAGCAGCTGTTCGGCAGTGCCAAGGCCAGCATGGTTAGGTACAGAGACAATACATGTATATTACACATACTAATATACTATATATACTATTCTTGAGTGTCAATATAGGAATATTTATTGATCGGCAGTGCCAAGGCCAGTATGGTCAGGTACATGCGTGTCTCATATACATATACACTGTATATATGATTACATTCACTGTCCCTCACCCTCAGGATGATGCCCGAGTACTACCAGACACACTTAGAATATCAGTAGTACTATGTGTGTAGTGTGTATTTTTATATATACACTACACTTTATGTATGTACACCCTCACCCTCAGGATGATGCCCGAGGACACCACCAGCAGTGCCACTGCCTCCTCCCTTGTGCAGAGAGGCGGGTCGTTCGGTATGTAGATATATATATATATATATATATGAATGTATATATATATATTCTCTACTTATTGTGACACTATTAGAGGGGAGGGTCGTTCGGTATGTAGAGATACCCTATACATACTCTATTTTCTCTATATACATACTCTACTTATTGTTACACTATACTACCCATTTGCCTCATCAACCCCCCTTAGCCTCCCTCTGCCTAGTAAGAATGACACATACGGTCATATATGTGTATGTGTATGTGTATATATATAGTACCACCTTCTCACCCCCAGCCTCTCTCTGCTTCTTCATCAGGGTCCTGGTCACCCATCAGGAGGTGCCAGCGTTCAAGAAGGTGAGACACTGTATACTATATATACACACTATACATATATCCATACATATATATATATATATATAGTGTATATCGTATATAGTCCTGGTCACCCATCAGGAGGTGCCAGGACATCCTCCCCCCCTCTGACTCTCTCTCTCTCTCTCTCTCTCTAACCTTTAGGTCCGCCCCTTCCTCTGGCTCTACCTCGACATCCTACCCCCCTCTGACTCTGCCCTCTATGCATGTATGCAGACATGCTTCACATACACCCTGTACCCGCAGAGCGTGATAGTGCTCAGCCACACCACGGGAGAGAGGGTACGCACCACACGTGTATAAGTATATACATATATATATACATATATATATGTATATGGAAGTCGGTATATATACATGTGTGTGTGTGTGTGTGTCATTGTGCTCAGCCACGCTACGGTAGAGAGTAAGAATCTATTGCTCCTCCTGGACCCTTTGTCAACACCGTACGAGCTACGGTAGAGAGGGTTCGCAGCATATATACATAGTGAATATGTGGTTCCTCGGCCTCCTCTCTTCTATGAATGTATTCTCTAACCCCCTAGGTAGCCCAGACCGTTGAGATGTGGAGACATGGCTTGCTGGAGAAGCTATCACTTGCCAACAGCACAGAGAGAAACAGCACAATCATACGGGTGGGTGTAGATATGTGTATAGTCTTATGTATGCTGTATATATATATACTGAATGTGACTAACTCCAAGACGTCCGGTATGCAGAATGTAGATGTACTATGTACTATGTACTACCATGCACATAGTATAGCATATATGTATTATTCATTTATACTATGGCTTATCACTAGGCTGCCCGTGCCGGTATGCAGACTGTGACAGTGCACCTGGACAGAGGGACAGAGGTGTTTATCAAGGGTAAGGGTATATGTATATATACTACACTATGTATTACTATACTATACCATGTATTATATGTGTATGGGGTTATATATATATGTACTGTGACAGTGCACCTGGACAGGGGGACAGAGGTGTTTATCAAGGGTGAGTGTTGTATATGTATACATGCCATACATTAGCATACTAGCCCAGAGGTGTTTGTAAAGGGTGAGGACATTCTATGTATTATATATGTATGTGTGTTTGTATATATATATATATATGCATACTTACCCCCAGACCTCGTCTCAGCCCTGGAGTCCAATGGTACCATAGTCTTTGACACATATATATGCTAATACCTATATTGTTATATTATTGTATTCTTATATATGTACTCCTACCCTAACTGATCATCAGATCTTGTCTCAGCCCTGGAGTCTAACGGTGCCATAGTCTTTGACACGTCTGGACACCTCAACGAGGAGGCACATAAGATTATGACACTCATACTGGGGTGAGGACATGGTGTCTCTCTGTAATATATTTATATCAATATATCATAGTATACATATACCTTCACCCCCTAGTCAGTTCCAGACCAAGGCCACCAGGGCAATGTACATAAATCGTACCTCCCTCTATATATATATATATGTCATAGTATATATATATATATATATATATACGATAATCTTACATCCCAGCCAGTTCCAGACCAAGGCCACCAGGGCAATGTACATAAATCGTGCCTCCCTCTATATATATGTAATATATGTATATATATACATATATATATGTATAGATGTATGTTTACTATAGACTAACCCCCCAGCCAGTTCCAGACCAAGGCTACTAGGGCAGTATTATTATATTCATAGTGTATCTTTCTCTCTATATATATAGTACACACATATGTCACTGTACACACTCACCCCCTAGCCAGTTCCAGACCAAGGCCACCAGGGCAGGGCAGGTGCTCAAGATAGGGCAGTTCCAGATCAGACTGAAGGTATTAATAGTTAACAGATATATATTCATAATAGATATGTACTTATATGGTGGTATATGCCTTGCCAAATACATACACATGTGTGTATTACTGTATATATATATATATGTCAAGATAGTGCAGTTCCATATCAGACTCAAGGTATGGTGTATATATATATATATATATATGTGTGTGTGTGTGTGTGTGTCCTATACTACTATCCACTCCCCCTCTGCATTCCCCTTTAGGTACCCCATCCACAAGCGCCTCTCTCACTCTCTCTCTCTCTATCTCTCTTTATATATATATATATATATATGTATTCCTCATACTAGGTGAGACGTCTGTACCTCTCTCTTTCTCTCTCTCTCTCTCTCTCTCTCTCTCTCATACTCTATATACCTCACTCTAGGTCCCCATCCACAAGAGGCGTATGTACCTGTGCCTCCCTGACAACCTGGCATCAGGGGAGGAGTACAGGGCAGAGATGATGAGCTCATATCTCTGCAAGTACGTGTATATATTGTGTATATTGTATTATATATGTAATATATACAGTATATTGTATATGACAGAGGAGGAGTACAGGGCGGAGATGATGAGCTCATACCTATGCAAGTACGTGTATATGTATACATGTATATATGTATTATATACAGTATATAGTATATATATATATAGTATATATATATATATATAGTATATGACAGAGGAGGAGTACAGGGCGGAGATGATGAGCTCATACCTCTGCAAGTACGTATATACATGTATATATATATGGTATATGTCATTGTATAACTCTACTACCCTCTCTCTCTCACACCCTAGCTTCACTGCATTCATGCCCCTTCTCTCTCTCTCCCCCCCCCCTCTCTCTCTCCCCCATCTCTTGCCCCAGCTTCACTGCCTTCATGCCCCTTCTCTCTGTCCCTCTCTCTCTCTCTCTCTCTATTGCTATATCTACCTATCTCACTCCCAGCTTCACTGCCTTCATGCCCACCGACAAGATCCAGCTGCTCAAGGTGCTAGAGAACGCAACACCCCCAGGTACGGTATATATATACGGACGAAAGGGTATACTATATAAACTGTATAGATATATAGTACACTATGTGCTGATATATATATGGATAGAGCTGCTCAAGGTGCTAGAGAATGCAACACCACCAGGTGCGTATATATATATACGGATGTATATATATATATACTTGTTGTCTGATATATATATGTATACTAGCTGCTCAAGGTTCTCGAGAACGCAACACCCCCAGGTACATGTGTATTCGTCTATACACATAGAATATTGTGTATACACATACTCTATCTTACTAATAGGCGATGTGGGTCCTCTGCACCAGGCTGCCAGACTGGAACATGCCATGCATGGCAGCAGACTGCAGTACTGGAAGTGCATAGAGAGGCTGAATACCATGTTTGTCAAGGGGAAGGTGGGTGTACTATCAAGACTGCCTTCTCACCCACGCCATCAGCAAGACAAGGATGATATGATCGACTATCATTGTAGTATCTCTCACTCCAGCCGCCTGCTGACATCACCAAGTACATCCAGGACTCTAGGTTCCTGGACCTGTACAAGCAGCAGTTCGGCAGCTTCAAGGTATGCGTATAGCGTACATGTCTACATTCTACTTTGATACAAAAGAGTGTACAGACACCCTAACTATCAGGCCCTCTGTGGCATGTGGACCAGTGGCGACATATATACTTCACTATATATATATCTTACAAATGTATATAGTATATATATACCATTATGCTTATCGGTATATACACACTTACTACTAGGCCCTGTGCGGCATGTGGACCAGTGGAGACATACTAACATATGAATAGTATATATATGACTATACCATACTATACACTTTCTATTCCTATGTGTATACTCAAAATGTACTGTAGTGATGCTCCAATATGCTCTCTCACCCCCTTGGCCCTGTGTGGCATGTGGACCAGTAGTGACATACTGACATATGTATAATATATATATATATATATGGTATATACCATGAATATGATATATACCATTAATATGCATAAAAGTATACATTCATTAACCACTAGGCCCTGTGCGGCATGTGGACCAGTGGCGACACTACTCTATATATTTACAAACTCTCACTATATTCATGTATTATATATTCACACACTTAGTATATATCCATACATATACTATATTATGCATATCCTAGTATACACCCCCTAACCCCTAGGCCCTGTGCGGCATGTGGACCAGTGGGGACATCTCCAAGTCACTGACCAGGGTGGAGGAGAGGGTGGCTAACACTCTCAGTTGTTACACTAGCCCAATGATTAGGTACAGTGAATACTTGGGGTCGTATTAATGTGGTTGTGATAGTGTCCAGTCTTTCACTCTAGGTCCTATGTGCATGACACCGCCACCCAGATGCAGTATCTACAGGATGGACTGACACATGTGCTACAGGATGGGGACAACCTAGACGAGGGTGCTATTCTGAAGGTGAGTATTATAGTAGGATGTACAATGTATATTGTGCTGTGTGTGTATTGCCCTCCTTGTGTATGTTCCTCACGTGTCTAACCGTTGGCCTTTGGCCATGGCATGGGCAGGATAGCTACTCCTTCTCTCCTTCTACATCTATCTATCTCTCTCTCTCTATATATATATACTCACTCCCAGGCCTTTGGGCATGGCATGGCCAGGATAGCTACACACACTCTCTCTCTCTCTCTCTATCTATATATATGTGTATGTATATACCCATTCTCTAACCCCAGGCCTTTGGGCATGGCATGGCCAGGATAGCTACACTCTCTCTCTCTCTATCTATCTATCTATCTATATGTATATGTATATATACATCCTCTCTAACCCCAGGCCTTTGGGCATGGCATGGGCAGGATTCCTACTCTCTCTCTCTCTCTCTCTCTCTCTATATATATATATATATACACTCACTCCTAGGCCTTTGGCCATGGCATGGGCCGGATGGTCACCACAGCTGTCGGGGACTCATTCAACCTGTCACAGCTCTTTGCCTTTGTCACCAACTATGTGGGCATGATGCAGATGGCAGAGGGGAACCTTGATGACCAGGTAATATACATTCATATTCATTAGTGATATGAACATGTATGAGTATATATATATGTGTGTGTGTATGTGTGAGTGAGTATTTGTCGGCATGATGCAAATGGCAGAGGGGAACTTGGAAGGCCAGGTGGGTGTAAATACAAAAAAGTGTTCCCGTAACTGTATATATGTGTTTATGATACATTATGTGGTGTCATATGCTATATCGGCATAATAATGCATTCTTCACTCACCCCCAGTCTGAGATTGCAGTTAGGTTTGTCCTGGGTCACAAGTGGAGGAGTCTGAAGAAGATGGCTAACAAGGAGAAGGTATATCGTATATGTATAGAAGAATAGGATATGGTATAGCACACATATGTGTGTATAGTGGTGTGACTCTTTATATAAGTGGAGGAGTCTGAAGAAGATGGCCAATAAGGAGAAGGAATAGTATGATTCTATATATATACTTACACTACGTTATGTCTGGGTGTTGTACCCTTGTCGAGTGTATGCTTACCTGATTATCTACGTACATGTCTGACCTCCTAGGTCTACCAGCTGAACCTTGTCTGCAGCACCCAGTTGGCCAGACTCATGAAGAACGAGGGGGCCAAGGTATAGGAGTATCATCTATAGCATGTATTGATTCTATACATGCTCAGTATATATATATCATTTGTATGTATATGTATGTATACCCAGCTGGCCAGGCTCATGAAGAACGAGGGGGCCAAGGTATAGGGATACTACTTATGTCACATATATATCATGTATATATGTCCTCTCGCTCTCTACTTCAATACTGCCACTCTTCTAATCTCAAGCAATCCCTGCAGCGTCTCATCCACTTTGAGGCCTCCTGCTCCTACCTTGATGGTCTGTGTGAGTCACTGGTGTCATCGGACAGTGCAATGGCAGACACTATACAGTGCATAGTGTCAGAGGATGGGGCATTGGAGGTATGTGTAGTGTATACACTATGTATATATATGTGAGTGTATTTACTGTGTGTCATTAGACAGTGCCATGGCAGACACCATTCAGTGCATTGTCAGTGAGGATGGTGCCCTAGAGGTATGTGTATATAGTTTATGTATATATGGAATATGACATATCCGCTCACGCCCAGGTCCTGAATGGCATTGTGGGCAACCAATATATATATGAATATATATACAGTATATTATATAGTGTGTTGAATAGTCATCACATACACTCACCCCCAGGTCCTGAATGGCATTGTGGGCAACCAATATATATATGAATATTTAAACTGTATAGTATAATATCTATGTTGTATATATAGTATTTATATCATGCCCTCTCACCCCCAGGTCCTGAATGGCATTGTGGGCAACCACAGACTCAGAGACACAGTGTTCGGGGACAAGAAGGTCTCTGCCAAGCTCCACCTCTCTCAGGACATCCTGGGGTCTACATTGGACGATGCCACAGTCCTCAGGTACAGAGTGATTACAATACACATGTATACTATACCATCTCCATACTACAATGTATGTATATGTCCCCGGACATCCTGGGGTCTACACTGGACGATGCCACAGTGCTAAGGTACATTAGTAGTATGTCTATGTATATGTACGGTAAATGATATGTGTGTGCGTGTACCTGATACCACGGTGCTATGTGTATGCGTTCGCTGTATTCTCTCCACCTCACCCCAGACACATGGTTGTGGTTGCTGTCCTCAACAATATATATACATGGACACATGTATAACTGTTTAATGTATATAGTGATGGTGTGTATACCTGTATATTCTCTCACCCCAGACACATGGTTGTTGTTGCTATGTACATATATATATATATATTCATAGTACATACACCTGCTCTCCGTTTCACCACCAGACACATGGTTGTTGTGGCTGTCCTCAACCCCACCAGTGCACTCACCAGTCTGGGGGCATGGCTCAGGGCAACCACTGCATATGTGAGTATAGTATGTATATATATAGTAATATATATATATATGTATGTGTATATGTATATGCACTCACCAGTCTGGGGGCATGGCTCAGGGCAACAACTCTGTGCATGGTGTGCCACAGGGACCCAGTCTATGCAGTGCAGGCAGTGGCAGATCACTTATACACTCTGGGGATCTGGTATGTTTACAGTATATGATATATTTATATATGTATAGACTATGCAGTGCAGGCAGTGGCAGATCACTTGTATACCCTAGGAATATGGTAAGTGTGCATTATATAGACTATAGTATATATATTGATAGTATGCTATATATACTAATAATATAGTCTATGCCTTGCAGGTAGTTGCAGATCAACTCGACACACTAGGAATATGGTGAGTATATTCATGCATATTGATATATATATACTAATATGGCTAAAGTCTAGCCCAGTCCCTGCTACGTGTGTTCCCCCACATACCATCAGTTTATGTATTATATACTTTTGGTTATTGTGTATTCACTCATATGTATACATGTCTAATCCCCAGCCCCTGCTATGGACTGTTCCCCCACATGCCCTCCTCCAAGAGGGTGTGTGTCATACCCTTCAGCCACATACAGCACCTGCCACACGACAGTCCCCTGTTCCAGCAAGTCGGGAGGTACATATGGTGTATATATACTATATATATATATATATACTGGCAGATGATACTATATGGTACAGCACCTACCCCATAACAGCCCCCTGTTCCAGCAAGTCGGGAGGTACGCATAGTGTATGTATACTATTATTATATACTGATAGATGATGAATAATATATGCTATATATACTGTATACTATATACCTGCCACATGACAGTCCCCTGTTCCAGCAAGTGGTGGGGGGGGGGGGGTAGTGGTAGTGTATATACTCTCTCTCAATATATGTGTATACATACCACTCAATATATATTTTTACAAACTATTACTCACATGCCCTTACCCCCCAGGATGATAGTCCTACATATATATATTGTCCCACATTTCCTCCATGTATATATTCATAATATGCTATTCACCTCTGACTGTCCAGGATGATAGTGCTTGTCCCCGAGAGCACCGACCCCAGTCACAACACCCTGATAGACAGCTGGATGCACTTCTCAGTGTCTAGGTATATGACTGATGAATAGTA
>BDIP01000511.1:0-17741 GCA_003568945.1 Kipferlia bialata
CCCCCCCCGTTGCCCTCCGCATTTTCAGGCTCTCTCTTCCGGCGCAGTCCCCTCATTGTTATATTGTTACTAATATGGTTATATTGTAATACCCACATCCCTAGTAATGTATATATACATACATTTATTAGATATATACGTCAATATCACTGATGACTAGGTACCTAGGCCTGACCGACCATGACACAGTGGCCGGGGTACAGGAGGCACGGGAGGAGGTACGGGGGGACACCATGATACTATTCACTATAAATTGATATTTACTACGTTCTACATACTATATTGGGGTGCAGAGGCATGGGAGGAGGTGGGAATTCTATACTACTACTCTATAGTATATACTATAACGCATTGTATAGTATATATTGTATTTTATATACTGTACTCCCAGGCTGCCCTACACCCCCCCCTGCACCTGGCCTCTCTCTCTCTCCCCCTCGTCTCTCTCTGTCTCTCTAATTGTTAGGCTGCCCTCCACCCCTCCCTGCACCTGGTGTCCGGGGTCGAGATGTCCTGTGGCACACACCCAGGCATGGTATTGTATAGAGTGTATTATATACTATATATGTATAACTATATATATATATATCTAATATACTAATGATCAGAGATGTCCTGTGGCTGAGCCACCCAGGCATGGTATTGTATATATGTATATTTCATCATATATAACTCATAATTTTCAAAGGCATGGTAGTATGAAGTATAAATTATGTACTATATATATATATATATATCTATCTAATATATATACATTATACTAATGATCTGACATGACCTGTGGCACCCAACCAGGTATTATAATATATAGTATATATTCTATACTATATATATATCTAATGTACAATATATATATTCATCTATAGTATCACCAACCCAGGCATGGTAATACATAGTATATACTCTCTCTCTATATAGATATGCCCCTCTCTATATATATATCTGTTATATACTAATATCCCAGACATGGCCCAGTCGAAGAGTGTGCACATAGTGGTGTACTACGAAGGTATATATACACAACCTGATACTGATTCTGGTATATATGATGTATAAGATATCTTCCTGATATTGGTATCTCCCCATCTCTCTCTCTCTCTCTCCCTATCTCTCCCCCCCTGCCACCTCTTCTTTCTATTATATATATATATTCATTCAGGCCCCCTACCAACCCCCCATCCTCTCTCTGTGTGTGTGTGTCTCCCTCACAACCCAAGGCCCCCTACCAACTCCCATGGCTGTGTTGATGGCCGATAGACTGAGGGATAGGTTAGAAACTACATATATATATACACACACACAGTGTATCATGTTGATAATATGTATAATGTGTATAGTTTGGAAAGTGAGTTTACTAACGTCTGCCCTGACGCATAGGAAAGAGAGAGCGGCCAAGATACTCGATAGACTGGCAGGACTCGACATGGATGTCAGGGACAGGCTGGTGCTGGATGGTGTGTCTTGATATTCACATATATTAGTAAATAATTGCATTTATGTATATATAGTATTCTATTCATATATACATATGTGAATATCTGTCAGGGACAGACTGGTGCTGGATGGTATGTCATATTCATATATCATTCATATAGCAATTCTTGTAATCAGCTGAAGTATGTATATATAGGCGATTGTATATATGTGTATATATATGTGTATATATGTGTATATATATGTAAAGTATATTACTATTCCCATCCCAGGCCCAGCCTCAGACTGTATTGGGAGGCCCCACATAGCTAATATATACACATGTATACATAAATGTGTGTACTTATACAGGTAATATGTATAATACTACCCTCAGGCCCAGCCTCAGACTGTATTGGGAGGCCCCACATAGCTAATATATATACACATGTATACATATATGTATGTATATATACATGTAATATGTATATTATTATCCCCAGGCCCAGCCTCTGACTGTATTGGGAGGCCCCACATAGCTAGAGCCCTTGTTGACAGTGGACACTGCACAGACATGAATGAGTGCTTTGATAGATGGCTAGGTACACACACGCATATATTGTATATATGTGTGAATCATACTATCCGTACATCTCCTACATAGATTTAATGACTATATCCACTACATATGTAATATACACCCTTACAACTCAGGCGATGGCTGCCCAGCCTTGGTCGACATCAGTGTCTCTCTCTCTCTCTCTCTCTATCTCCCCCCCAACCCTAGGCGATGACTGCCCGGCCTTCGTTGATATGCCAGACCCCCTGACCGCAGTGGAGTGTGTATCGGTGGCCTCGTACGTGAAGTAGTCTATATAGCTATATGTATATATATATATATATATATCTAACGCACATCCCCAGGTCGTGTGGGAAGGTGTGTTTCATAGCCACATATATACACTATACATATATATACTATACTATGAATACTATAGTATTACACAGTATATAGTATATACTATATATTCAATAGAGCATATACTCTATATATAGTGTATGCTATAGATAATGTGTATCTAACCCCTTAGGTCATGTGGCATGGTATGTGTGTGGGCACACCCATTACAGTCCGGCCTCAGTCAGGTGGGTTGTATACAACAATATACAATCATATATAATCACATACAACTATACACAATAATGCACAATTATATACAATTAGAGCGATGCATGTGAAATGTGAATTGGTCTACTCTGAAGAAATATCATTCATAATCTATTGACTGCCATAGTACTCGCGAGCTGCCCTCATATGAAGAACAAAAACAACAAGTAAAGAGTCTTATTACTGATTGAAGAGGAAATCTATTGACTGACCCCAGGAAGATGGTCTGGATGAGTTCCTATCAGAGCTCGTGGAGGCTGGATTGTGGGGTATATAATGTCTACATCCGTCACTTAGTAATAGTATAATACTAATGATATACGATAATAGGTCAAGACATTATTAGAGTAATTTAGTAACTTATTTCAGGTATAGAGTGTCTGCACCCGGATAACGCAGAGGCACAGAGAGAGACTCAGTACTTGATGGCGGCAGCGGAGAAGTATGGACTGGGCATGACGGCAGGTAGTGTTATCTCTCTCTCTCTCTCTCTCGAATATGCTATATAAGACAATCAATGTGTTATACCGTATTGTAGGGTCAGTGCTTCACATACGTTCTTGTCTGTCAGTTATCACGTATAACACCAGGCAGCGACTACCATGGGACCAACAAGCCAGAGCTAGCACTGGGCAGGGGGCAGGTACTCTTTATTAGATGTTACCGTATTAGATGTGTATGTTACACATATGTATTAGTTGTGTCTTTGTAGTGAATGTGTGGCATAAACATAAATGGCACTGGGAAGGGGGCAGGTTCTGTATTTACACCTCAATGGTACGTCTTTGTTTTACAATTATTACTATATTACGGATGTCTTGCATTGGGACTGGGGTTGAGACACACTCTACTATGTGGGCCACACAGGGGTGTGATCCATCGTTCTCTTATCTGACCCTAGGCTTTCAATAGTAATATACCGCAATATTGTATTTTGAGAAGCCTACTTGACCACATGGTACTCATCCCTTCATCATAATATACAAATATTATGATTTTTCATTACATTACATTATACTATAATACATTTCAATTTAATTATTAATATAGGCAGTGTAGGCATTATTGTAGTATTCAACGTTGTCACACCTCACCCCAGGTCGACCATCCCTTCAGCGCTCCCATTGGATGGGGCGAGGCCCTGCAACATGCGGTGACAGAAGCCTATAGAAAGAGGAGGTAGATATTCAGTCGATGTGTGACCAAATTCAGGCTCCCATTAAGTATCGCGAAATAAACGAGAGGAGAGATCCAGCCCGATAACGAGATTGGCATAGTTAATGCTGTACTTTTAGAGAACTCTCACACAGATGGATCATAATATGTTATGCAATTGTATATTCATACTGTGGTGGACCTCAAGGCTTTGGAACGTTGGTGAAACGCTTTTGAAAGTAATGGTATTCAGTGATAGGATATGCTATTGGTATTCAATACAGTTTTGAAACAATTCTCCATATATATAGTAGTCTCTTGTACTTTCAAAGTAGAGCGAATACTACTGCTTTGTAGCATTATTCGGTGGCCGAGAAGTATTCAAATTTACGGTCGCCTGAGACCAATCAACGGGTGTTCCCTAGTCTTGCTACTAATTGCTTGCATCATAAACCACTCCTCCTCCAGGAAGAACAGGTTCATAGTCAACTGAAGATTAGGGCCATACACATGACAACTTGTGTGGCAACGTGTAATAGATTGGAGGAAGGGGGTCCAAAACCTACATATCACCCGAATAAGAGGGAGAGATAACCAGTGCTGCCTCAGAGTTAGTCACTCGTCGTGAGTGTGCAATGAGAATGGGATACATAATAGCACAGAGGAGAAACAAATAGATGTTGCAGACAGTTTTAGAAGAAACAGAGGATGTTGTTCGGTTCGGTTTAGAATATTGTACTTCCGATAATCAATTATGATGGCTAAGAGGGCTCTGACCACCGCTAGGTCTCTGGGCTTCAGACTGTGTATCTATTTTGATCCAGATCTCAACATTTACGTCAGATATCAGTGTATGAGTCTGGACCAAGTACCCCAGGCATCATATGCACCAGTAGGGTGTGGGTGCCACTAACCAGTAGGGCAGTGGTGGGGTTGATCATGATTGCACTTACACTTGCTCCCCAAAGGGTATAGGGTACAGGAAGAGACTCACATGGATCCAAGTCGTTTGATACCAGGTCATATGTGTAGAACAGACACTGAATCCTATCCAGTGTAATGCGTATCGGGACTGTTACCAAGATGAGCTGATTGTTGTACGGTACACCAGTGTTGTGCCCCATGCATCCTAGTACTCTAAGATGCACAGTATCCTCGTCGTAGCTGGTTAAGACCCTCTCATGCACTATTGTCAACCTGTAACCCTTTAGTGACACATTGAATCCGAGCTGTGCCGGAAATACCCTTGAGTGTTCGAATGATGCCCCGTCAGCTATCTCAATGTAGTGTTCAGCTATTCGAAGTGCTCTCCACTCCAAGTTGGCTATGTCTAGAAGCCATGCATCCCTATAGTGTTCTAAACCCTCATTATAGCCACCCGTTAGTGCTATCCTTGCCTCACCCACAAACAGGAGCCTCGTATGACGTCTAGGTGGAGGGGACTCGCCTAGTATCCCTAGGTGCTGCCACTTACTATCATCCAAGCGATAGGTGAACACAAAAGACTCTTCTGGATCGAGTCCTGAGGAAGTGGCATAGACAAGCACCGCGCCGTCAATTCTCAGAAGCGTTGAATAGGTGTCCATTGACTCTAGAACTCTTGGAACTGGTAAAGCAACCTTTGCAATAGTATTCCCATCGTGCAGAGTCAGCAACTCCCACTTTGAGCCGCACTTAGACTGGTAGTGCAACATTGCTTCATTGTGTCCGATAGAGACCATCTGGGGAGTGGATCTTACTCTTTTTGGATCTGTGATCTCAGGCATTGCCTTTCTTACGCTGTCATACCAGGCCTTGAGTGCCATTGGGACAGTATGTACTACTACAAAATGCGTGATGGTGATGGTGGTAAAGACGGTCGAGACTCTTTGGCAGCTACATTGTCGATAGACCATCAATATCTGATGAGGGCATCTTGCCTCTCAGTTATCCTATGTATTCAGATAACCGTGTATTCCGCAATGTTACTATAACTATTATCACCAGTTGTTGTATGGACTAAACAGTGTAATGATTCCACTGGAATCTACAGTATTTACTAGGTTTGGCCATAAGTACGAGGGATACGTCGCTCATGTCTGTCATGGCTGCTCACTCCAGATCAGAGTCACAAATATATATGGAGCCGCCTGCAACTAAGATTATAGTCATAACCTCCGGGAACAATCCTAACTAACCCTAATTGGGGAGCAAGCTGACGGCGTTTTACGGAGCATCTCCATAACAAATAGGAAGGACCTGGAAAACACATTTGAGATGTCACGTTCAATGGCTGAAGCTGTAGGTGGCACAACGGTGCCGATAGGCCTACGACTTCAAGTCTCTACGCAGTGAGGTAGTAACAGAACTTTGCTCTGCCCTTCTAGTGGAACTATCGTGCATATGAGAATGCTCTTCGGTACATGAGACGATATAGGATGTTACTAGTCTTGGTGACTGCTGTTCTTCAATGATATCCTATAGTTGACTGACAGTAAATTGCAGTAACTGGAACTGAATTTGCAATCCATGCCTCAGTGGTATTTTCCGGGACCCGGAAAGCTTTAACTAGCACTGCTTGGTATCATACATATCCCATCTCTACTCAGAGACACACAATTATATAATATACTGTTAATGTGTCTTTGGATCTGGTCAGAGGCTTACTCTAGAGGGGGCAAATACCAGAGTCAAAGTGACTCTTCCTTGCACAGTAGTTTCCGATATCCTCTGTGATCACTACTATACTACTCTGAGTATATGTCTGGCCCCAGTACCTCTGGCAGCACATCCACCACTAGTGTGGAAGTGCCACTAACAACAAGTGCAGTCGTCGGGTTGAGCATTGTGGCACTGCAGCCAGTGTTGCAAGTGATAGGAAGGGGTATACATGGGATGAGGTCATTAGATACCGTGTCTAACACACAGATTGCAGGGTCATCTCTTTCCTTGCCTACCATCTCTGTCAAGAGAATGAGATGATATGATATGCCCAGGGATGCATATACCCTAAACAGCTGTTTGTCTGATCTTCCGCAATACACCCACCTCTCCCTCTCAATTACACACCTGTCACAATCTACACACAGCCTATATCCTGTACCCCCTAGGATGGTGGACGCCTGTCCTTGTGTAATCCCAACTGAATATACCCCTAGCCCATAAGGAACGTCTCTCAACTGGGTCCACACCAGTCTCTCCCTATCAAAGAGCCAGGCGTCTGGGATATGCATCCCTGTCTCTAGTTCACATCCACCTGCCAGTACAAAACTACTGTCACCTAGAGCAAACATGAGTGCGGAGTGCCTACAGGGAGGGGTATCCCCTGTTACAGCCAGCTTGTTCCATGTGCAGTCACCCAGCCTGTACTCATACACATACGACACTGTGCCACTGTCTCTCTTCTGATATGCGTACACTAACACAGTGTCGCCTACTTTTAGAAGCCTACACATAGTGGCTGTCTCTGCAAGTAGTGAGGGAACTGCAAAGCTAGTCTCTGTCACCACAGAGCCACCGTGTAGAGTGAGCATAGACCACTTGGGTCCCTGTCGTGTGTCGTAGTACATCATGGCCTTGTTGTGTTCCAGTGTAACTACCTCGGGGAAGTACCTCACCTCCTGTGGGTCTGTGATCTCAGGCATGGCCACAGTGTAGTGGTCATACCATTGCATGGGTGGCATGTGTCAGCTACTGTATAGATGGGTCTGTAGCGATGATGATGGGTGGTAGAGAGCTCAGCAGACAGTGCCTTGATAGGAGGCCATCCTTGTGACTGTATAGACTTTACAGTGAATCTGTTTCGGATTCTGAATACCACATTCAGTTTGTTGGGCACCTATCAAGTGGGATGATAACATCTAGTACATGATAGCCAAAGTCACTGTAGACTGTGCACCAGAGTGAACGCATATTCCACTCTAGAGAACCCAAGTATTTAAGCTACTTGACGTTGTTCTGGAACACAATAGTGTGGAATTGATCTTACCTTGTCACATAGCAGTACAAGTCCGAATTCAGTCACTGAGTCAGTGTCTAGTCACACACAACGAATTTGTGAGTAGTAATGATATGACCCTCTAAATTAGAGGGCCTCTAACAGACATCTATTACTGTACAGTTCCATACTCTAACTTAGAGTAACTCTAAGCCAGACCTCAAACGGATATGCACTCACACACTCTCTCCCGAGTCTTCTCTAGAAGCATCTGTGCACATATGACATATGAATACATTTGTATATATGCATGATGACAGTTTGATTCACACACTCTCTCCCTGACTTGTCATATTAACCTATTAATCGATAATATATTACTCTATTATTTATTACTTACTATACAGACACACACTACCACCTCACAAGCACATGTGTTCAGACACTCTCTCCCTCACTGGTTGTCTTGGCCTCTACATCGAGAGTCTCCACCTCGTCATCTGCGAAGGCCAGCCTCCTGTACTGCTTCTTGTAGTCATCCCTCTGCAGGTACAGCAGAGTCACACCAGCCAGGACACCGACAACAACCACAGCTATCGCGTAGTAGAACCATGGAATCGTGTAGGCTGGAAGGGTGAGGGAGTGCGGAGTTGTAACACAGTGTATATGACTAAAAGAAGCAATCCTCTCCTGGGTAAGAAAGTACCAATAGTAACATTCAAATATTCGGATACCTATGTCTACAGTCAGTGTGCTCTCTGGTGTGGTTGGGGACACAGCGCTATATACATATACATATAGACCTACATATTTATATATAAGTCATATATGTATAACCGTGCACTTACCTATCTCTACAGTGAGTGTGCTCTCTTGTGTGGTGGGTGACACAGCACAATATACATATACATATATACCTACATATATATGAGTCATATATATGTATAACCATGCACTTACCTATGTCTACAGTCAGTGTGCTCTCTGGTGTGGTTGGGGACACAGCACTATATACATATACATAGAGACCTATATATATATGAGTCATATATGTATAATATATATATACTAATACCTATCTCTACAGTGAGTGTGCTCTCTGGTGTGGTTGGGGATACAGCACTCACAACCATGCTTCTGTCGCTAGGGGTTAGATATATACATGATGTTAGAAAGACCTCACTTGAATATAGTCTCCCGATTGTCAAAGAGATAAAGAGACGGAATGCAGAATATCTTACTATCAATAGAAACTAATACTATTGACTGACCGCTAGGACTTGTAATACGCCAACATATACTCTGTATACATATATATTGTGTATATAGTATATACATGGACGCACATGACCCCGATGTGGTTCCCCACTGTGACTGAGTACTGTGTCTGGCAGGTACCAGACACACAGGGCACAGGCTCAGAGAGGTACCTATAGGTTAGTATATATATATACTGGTATACATACACTATAAATACTCTAATTTGGAAATATAACCAGACATACAGGGCACAGGCTCAGAGAGGTATCTGAGGATAAGCAAACATGAGTACACACCAGTATCCGTATGTCCTAGTACAAAGGTATATTATCGACAATACCTAACCTCAGGCTGGTCCTCAAAGTACACTGCAAAAGTGACACCATATTATGATAATATACAATGTATACACTACATTCAACTCATCCTTATCATTGTCTATACTGTATATGAATACCTGGCCTCTGGCTGGTCCTCAAAGTACACTGCAAAGGTGACAGAGTCAGATGCCATGACGATGCCATTCTGGTGATGAGATTACAAAATTCGATTTTGTGAACGTTATACATACAATATATGTGAATATACGTATAATGCAGCAGTCTCATATTCTGACCACAGATTCATGCGAGGGTAGAGAGTAACAATCTCAAGACGATGCCCCAACTAGACAGATACTAAAACACTATCGCCATCTTCCTAGAAGGGTAGTTGCTTACCTCGTTGTAGGGAGTGAATGTGAACTACGGGACAGATATAAGAGAGTATATATACCAGAGATACCATGATAATATGGCCAAACAAGCAAGTATTACACTTGACATGTATACCTCGTTGTAGGGAGTGAATGTGAATGTGGCGTATAGTGAAATGTATATAGTAAAAAACAAAATGGAATAAATATATTTGTGATGTAGTCAGAATAATATAGAAAGTCTTCCTAGAAGGGTAATCATACCTCGTTGTAGGGAGTGAATGTGAATGTGGCGTCACCTGTGCCAGCACGGACAGACCTGGGGTGAATATATGATATACACATATACACACGCATGTCTGTATATGTACATACATAGATACATAGATACATGTATATACATGACCCCAATCTCTATACCTGGGTGATATGTCTAGAGTGGTATTATATGTAGTATTCTATATGTATGTCATGGACAAGTAATTATATATATACTAATTATATTATATATATACTAATACTACCTGGGTGATATGTCCAAAGTGGTAATTGTACCAACGGATACAGATACAGGGGCCATGATGGGTGGAGGGACACGGTATACAGACCGGGTGGCCTTGGCCTAGAGTGAGAAGAGGGTTATTCATATATACATATATACATACTTGCATGTATATATACAGAGAGAGAGAGGGAGAGGTTTGATGGAGGCAGTGGATGGACTTGGTGGCCTTGGCCTAGAATGAGAGAGGGATATAGAATACTATTTGAGAACCTTAGGGAAAAGAGTGATAGACTATATTGGATAGATGAGTGGATGGACCTTGGGGCTTGCTGCAGAGAGTAACAATAAGAGAAGAGATACTGAAATATTTGATTACTGTAATTTACAATATTTACCGTAATGTAGACTGAAAGTATGACGCATACATATGTATATCAGTGTCATTACCACAATGACTGAAACCCCACTCTCGACCAGTAACTCTATAGTCGATATTATAGTATATATCCTATAATTCTGTAATTCAATCAGTACCTCGATGACTGTTACCCCACTCTTGGCCAGGGATGGGTCCACACACATATCTGTAGTGTATACTCTATAGTATAGTCCTTATTATTGTATGTAAATACATACCTCAATAACTGTTACCCCACTCTTGGCCAGGGATGGATCCACAAATTACATATGTTATACGTATTAACTGTATTAACGATTGATAACATACCTCGATCACGGTGATTCCACTCTTGGCCAGTGATGGATCCACATACATGTCTGCAGTGTAGAGTGATGTCTCAGAGTCAAAGGATGTAGGGCTGAGGGTGGGGTCAGACAGGCCCCACCAACCGACAGACAGACCCATGTTCTAGGATGAGGGAGAATATTTGAAACAATGGAATATTTACATATACTATAATAGACTACTGTACCTGAGGTATCAGGCTCTTGCACTTGTCATATGCACTGAAGGACATGGACACAGTGTCCCCAACCACCACTGTGCCAGAATACGAACTATATATTTGTATATAAATATATATGTGTGTATGTATACCATTACCTGAGGTATCAAGCTCTTGCACTTGTCATAAGCACTGAAGGACATGGACGCAGTGTCACCGACTACCACGGTATTGATATATATGTATATTTATATATATACAATAGGGTACCTGAGGTATCAGGCTCTTGCACTTGTCATATGCACTGAAGGACATGGACAGAGTGTCTCCAACCACCACTGTGCCAGAATACGTACATATATTTGTATATATATGTGTGTGTGTGTATACCATTACCTGAGGTATCAGGCTCTTGCACTTGTCATAAGCTCCAAATGAGAGTGATGCTGTGTCCCCCACCACCACTGTGCCAGGTCTCTCTGTGACATAGACAGCATCGGTGAAGTAGACAACCTCAAAGGGGAAGACATGGTCAGCGCCACTGAGGGTAAGAGAGAGATTACGTCAAAGTGAATGTCACTGTCAGTTCAATTGCATATGTACATAATGTCCCATAGATCAGCAAAATATCAACATAGAAATACAATTAGTATTAGTATACACATTGAATATAGAAATGTTTACA
The DNA here is from genome assembly GCA_003568945.1 of Kipferlia bialata. Lineage (NCBI taxonomy): Eukaryota > Fornicata > Kipferlia > Kipferlia bialata. Next base: position 11,702 of record BDIP01000511.1, read on the forward strand.
AATAGAATCCACCATACCCCTCTTGTGTCGATGCCACTGTGAGTGTCATGGTGTCTGTGGCACAGGTGTAGAGGATGCCTGGGCATGAGAGAATAAGCTTACTAACACAAAACATACTATTACTCTTACAACTAAAGCACACCAATAATAACTATATAATACATTAATGGATGAGTGTAGAGGTAATTTGAGCTATGAGAGAATACATATATAGACACATACCGACTCAAACCAAACATGAGTATCCTATGAATACATATACCACTGAGTATGTGTAAGCCGTGCCCTGTTATTGCATAGTGTACAATTATGGAAGTCTATATATTTAATGTAGTATATGATATCTAGTGGCCACGTACCCACTGAGTATGTGTATGCTGTCCCCGTCTGGTTGGGTATGAGGGTGTAGGATGGAGGAACATCGTCACTGGTGATGGTTAGAGTGACACTCCTGTGGTAAGAGACTTAGAGATATAAATAGAGAGAAGAGCGATAGAGGGAGAGAAAGAGAGGGGTGTATGAGGGGACATCGTCACTGGTGATGGTGAGACTAACCCTACTATGTTAAGTATCGGCTGATAAGTATGATCCTAGTGTGACACGTAACTTACTATTACATAAGAGTATATGCATATACCCATATCCACACCTATCATCCGATATTGATGATCCCAGCGTGTCATAGACTGCAAACTCCAGAGTGATTAACTTGCCATTTGCAAAGTAGGAGGTGCCTGTGGTGAGTATATTACTACGCACACAAATATACATATACATCAATATATGTATATATATAGATAGATGTACATGTATAGGTAATCTCCAGAGTGATGAGTTTGCCATTGGCATAGTAGGAGTTGCCTGTGGTCAGTATAGATACATCAATATATGTATACATACATCAATACAAATATAAATTTATATATGAATGGCAAAGTAGGAGTTGCCTATGGTGAGAATAGATACATCAACATATGTATATACACATCAATACATGTATATGTATATACATATATATATATATATATGAATATATGTATATGTATCCGTTTGCAAAGTAGGAGTTGCCTGTGGTGAGTATGTATTTACAAGACATATATATCAGCATCAATATGTATGTGCAAACTCCAGAGTGATGAAGTTGCCACCAGTCAGAAGTAGAGAGAAGACATGAATCACGCTTGTTATACCTCCCAACAAGGATGCTGATGCCACCTCTGAGTAGCTAATATCCACCTCGACAGCAGCACTGGGGGTTAGAGTATATATTTATATATATATACTGAATAATATGTATATATATATATATATACACTGAATAATATGTATAATACTTACCCAGCCTCTGACAAGAAGAACGGCGCCACTGCCTCTGTGGATGTTGATACAGACAGGACAGAGGTCATGGCCTGGTGTGTCAGTATTGCCACTAAATATACACTATCTATGTATATATATACATATAGCATTGCGTATATATACATGTATATACATACATATATATATGATGAATATGGCATATACAGACAGGACAGAGGTCATGGCCTGGGGTTAGTATTGATACTAAATATACACCATCTATATACACAGAAACATTGCATATATATATATATATATGTATATTTGGTATATTTGATGAATAGGGCATATACAGCCAGGACGTGGGTCATGGCCTAGAGTTAGTAATACTAATAGTATAACGGTATAGTAATACTAATAGTATAACCATACTACTATACTATGTACATGATAGTCACGACCTGGCGTAAGCTAGTGTTATACTATAGGTGTAGTATATGCATTATATACACCCGAACCGTACTTCTAGACAGACATGACAGAGGTCATGACCTCTGTTAAGATACCCACATATACGTATACAACAATACCTCATCTGTCGTGTCTGCCACACCTATGTCTGTGAATGTCACAGTATACACTATAACATTGTAGTGTACGTATATTCTGTATGAATAGAATAATCATAAACTACATATATATATATCCAACACAATTACATCGTCTGCTGCGGCTGCCAATAAATGCATATACACTATACAACTATAATATATCAGTATATATAACATATATACAATTACCTCGTCTGCTGCGTCTGCCATTCCACTGAATGTCACAGTGTAGACATCGTCATCCCCAAAGGTGACAGAAGCTGTGGTAAACCAGTTTGTATCCAATGTGCAAAGATGTCACAAGTGTGAGGTCATATATGCTATGATATTGACGGCAACACCATCACCCACATGTGGGTTACTCGATGGAATCTATACTAGGCCTAATAGACTGACGATACATACAAATTCACTAATACATACACATCCATATACACTCACCTGTTGTGTATATCTTCCCAGATACATAAACACACATGTGCATGCTTGGTGATAGTGTAGAGTCATATGTACATACACTCACCAGGACTGTATGTTTTCCCATTGACCAGCCAGGTGAAGACGAGGTGGGACTGGATGTCCTGGTGGGTGAGACATATTCTATTAATATAAATGTATTCTCATCCTCATCTGATAGAATGACACTGAACACTGAACTATACATACATATACACAACCTTTATATATCTATATCTATAATTGAATATATATATTCACGCACCGTGACTAGTGTATTCGCGTCCCACACTCAGATAGAGTGACACTGAACACTGTTGTGTCCATATATATTCACCCTTTTACTATATTTATATATGTATGAATATATATGAATACCCATACCGTCACCAGTGTATTCCCATCCTCATCTGCCAGTGTGACACTGAACACTGTTGTGTCGTCCTTACAGTATATATATATATATATATATATATATATATATATAGATATATGTGTGTATATATATAAAAGTACATACCGATACAAGTGTGTTACCATCCTCATCCGATAGAGTGACACTGAACACTGTTGTGTCGTCCTTACAGTGGGCAGAGGTGGGCGAGGCAGACATCGAGTGGACGACTGGTGTTAGCACAGGAATATTCATTATACAAAATATGATACATATGTAGTGTATGAGTATATATTTATATATATATATGGATATATATATATATGGCTGTGTGGGCAGAGGTGGGAGAGGCAGACATGGAGTGGACGACTAGTGTTAGAAAGAGTTTACTTTTCATACATGTACTATATAGATTGCATGAGGACATGTAGGGTGTGATTACATAATACTAGGTGGGTACAGAGGTGGTGGAGGCAGACATGGAGTGCACGACTGCCATAAGATCGACTTTACTATATACATATACATACTAATACATATTCTATATACAAATATGTATACATATGGATATGTGGGCAGAGGTGGGGGAGGCAGACATGGAGTGGACGACTGGTGTCAGTGACAAATAGACTATAAGGAGTGCGGTGGATATATATGTGGTGCAAACGAGCAACTGAATAAGTGTGTCTCTCTACACGAGTCCTACTATATTCTGCACATTTATTTATGCACATACAATGAATGCACTAGTAAATATATGAATATATATCCAATATGTGTGTCTCTACATACCTGGCGTAGCAGGGCCGCTGTATACCGTAACCACCCCTAGAGATGGGGTGTCATCTCCAGTATTTGTGGGGCCTAGTGGTGAATATGATATTCACAAATATACATTTGAATCAACTACTCTATACAGGGTAGAGTAAATGAGTTTAAAACCCTAGATGGGGTGTCGTCACCAGTGTTAGTGGGTCAGAGTGATGAGTATCACGGATGTATAATTATACAGTGGTACTATATGTTCTAAAGTGTATAGTACAATATAGTGCAATACAACTTGCGTGTGTATGCACAGTACCTGTCATATAGACTGTCTCCCCTGTAAAGGCAAGGGACAAGTATATAACAATTCACATATATATATATATATATATATGCATGTTCTTCAATAAGTAGATCTCTCCATACCTGTCATGTAATCAATCTATACATATGTATACATATGAATAGGTATACAGTATATATATTCCTTACTCACCTGTCATATAGACTGTCTCCCCTGTAAATGCGAGGGATCTGGATTGACTAGAGCTGAGGTAGTAGTCATCGCCCTGGTGGTCAGATATATAGGATATATATATATATATATATATATATATATATATACATATATATATATATACAGATGTACATATACTGACTAGAGCTGAGGTAGTAGTCAACGCCCTGGTAGTGAGTACAGGTATATACAGTGTACATATTCAGTATTTAGAAATATGTAGACTAATACTATACTACTCAATATATATATGTATAAGTATTCTACTAGTATACACAATTATCACTCACTTCAAATGATACTGCTCTGACCATGCTGAGTGTATGTATACATATATGTATAGTATGTATATATACGTGTAATATATATATATGTGTATATATGTACATATATAATAGTGTATATACTTCACTCACCTCGTATGACACCGCTCTGACCATGCTGAGTGAGGCATCATATATATATGTATATGTATATATATGAATATATATATATGCTCTATGTTGTATGTGTATATATATGTATACACATACACATACCTCGTATGACACTGCTCTGACCATGCTGAGTGAGGCATCAGGAACTGATCTTATACCACATATATATGTATATATACAGTATAAGAATGTCTATATGTGTACTACGGCTACTAACCTCGTATGCTATTGACTATATGTATACATATATACACATACTGACCTCGTATGACACTGCTCTGACCATGCTGAGTGAGGCATCCACAGGGTCTAGCAGGTACACATACATCTGGGAGTGAACAGGAAACCGGTAAGAACAATAGGCCTAACAAGAATATGTGAACATATACATGAGTGAAGCATCCACTGGGCCTAGCAGGTACATATACATCTGGTCTTCAGCAAAATGGTACAAATGTAATACTATACTAGTGAACCATCATCACCTTCTCATGCCCGATGTCTGTGAGATAAGAATGTACAAATATATATATTTGGACATTTACCATTACCTCATTGTATTAATTAAGATTGTAATTGTCACACCTTCTCATGTCCAGTGTCTGTGAAACAGAACACCCCGTCCTTCTGGGGGGTCTGGGGGCCAAACTGGGTGCTGGGGTTAACCGAATGTCTATATATGGATTTCTATATATGAATGTCCCTTCTTGAACCAGGTGTTGACCAGGGGGTAGTCTAGCCTCCATTATTACGTGACCACAGACAAATATAGGAAAGAATTTATATACTTATATATGGGTATATATATACTAACTAATATAAAAATACATATATATATGTGTGTATACATACCCAGTGTCCCCGAACCACGTGTTGACCAGGGTGTATGAGGTTGGGTTGATCCCAGTGGCGTCTGAGTCATCGATGTAGATGTATAGGGGTACCGACTTGCCATCTGTATCAACCAAGGTGTCGGTGGCTGGGATGTTAGAAATATGGAAACAGCACTACCTAGTTAATACATATATATATATATGTAAATACATATATAGGGGTGTGTATCCCTCTATGGAGAGGGAATATTACTGCTATAATACCACTTTACTTCTACCTTTATATATAGTTGTATGAACACACAAATATGTATAATACAATATGCATTACAAACCAATCAGTGAATACCCCTCTATGGAGAGTGTGTTTCCAAAGACAACACACACACACACACACACACACACACACATATATATATATATATATGTATTCATTGGCATATCCTATCACCTATCAGCGTGTCCCCCTCTATGGATAGTGTGTTTCCAAAGGCTGAGTTGGAGAAACCAGACTGACCGGGGGAGGGGATCTTACGGTAAGTGATTATATACTTATATATTAATGTATACATATATATATATATATGGAGAGAGAGAGAGAGATAGAGAGAGAGAGTTGGAGAAGCCAGACTGACCGGGGGAGGGGATCTGGTGGTTAGTATCTATATATATCTATATATATATAGATAGAGAGAGAGAGAGAAAGAGAGAGAGAGAGAGAGAGAGAG
>BDIP01000512.1:0-17741 GCA_003568945.1 Kipferlia bialata
TTTCTCTTCCCTCTTTGTGCCCCCCCCCCCCCCCCCCCTTTCTCTCTCTCTTTCTGTCTCACCCTCTCAGGTTCATGCAGGAGAGAGATGCTCTCAAGAGAGAGAGAGACGAGATTGTGGCCACATGCTCTGTCCTGAGACTCAAGAACAAGCAGCTGGAGACAGAGTACGTGCATAATCTCTTTCGTCATATCATATCCCTACATACCGTAATAGCCTCATTCATATTGAGTTATGTTACTACATCTTCCCATCCCTCCCCCATCTTATCCTAGGTATGTCCTGCTAGGTGGTACCATGTCTGCCAGTGCAGGGCCTAGGAGTATGCAGAAGAAGAAGAGGGGGAGAGAGAGAGAGAGAGAAGGAAAGGGAGAGGTGGGGGGTAGTGTCAGGCTAGTGAGGGAGAGACGTGTGGCACATGTACCCACTGAGAGGAAGCCTGACAAGAAGAGACCTGAGAACCACCGGTTCAAGAAGAGGGAGAGGGATAGGGATCACAAGACTCCTCAGGCAGATAGGGTATGTACTCCCTCTACTTTCCCCATGACTCTTTCATATTCCATATCATCTGATCACCAGACCCCCGGTGCACCACCATCCACTGACCCTACCCCTGTGCAGCACTCCCAGGTCTCCCCTTCTGTGCCAAGGGTGACCCCCTCTCTTCCAGAGCTCTCCCCAGCACACGCACATGTCTCTCCCTCCCACATGCACTTTGAGAGAGGGAGTGAGATGGTGGAGAGCCCAGCGCAGAGGAGAGAGAGAAGAGAGAAGAAGGCGAAGGTAGGTAGATGTGTGTATGTGTGTTTTCCTCTCTCCTTCCAGTCTATTTGATCGACACCGACCCTTATCTCGTCGTTTGCTATCAATACCCCCTCCTCCCCTCTCTGACTGTCAGGATAGGAAGCGAAAGGAGAGAGAGCTGGCAGAGAGGCAGGTATTGTCATCATCATGTCTCTCCACTGTATTTATGCCGTGTATATACATATATTTCTCTCCCTGTCTTGGTTTGTCCCTCTCTCTCTCTTACCCTCTAATGCCAGGAGAGATACAGGCTTGAGATGCTCCAGAAACAGGAGGCGGAGGAGGAGGCTAGGGGTAGAGAGAAGAGGAGGGAGAAGAGAGAGAAGGCAAGACTGCTCAAGGAGAGGAGGGAGAGAGAGGCACTTGACAAGACACAGAGAGAGGAGCGGAAGCAGAGAGTCAGAGAGCAGATTGAGAGGGAGAGAGACGCGGGGAGGCCCAAGATCCCGGTACGTATTCACGCATTCATCTCTCTACGCTGCCTCACTCTTACACCAGGAGCTGCCTCGGCGTGATGTGGACTATTACAATGGCCAGTTTAGAGGCTGGTACCCCAAGGTGGAGCAGTGCATGAAACAGAGGAAGGCAGAGGTACAGTCGTATATGTATGTATGGTACCGGCAGTGGTATTCTGGACATAACTTGAAAATGCCCAAAGAGGTAATCTTAGTCCACATCTTCTTCTCTCGTTCTTAGTATACCCCTCACCTCAGCTCTCTCTTCGTGGTATCCACCTAGGAGACGCCGGTGCCAAGGCCGTAGCTGCCAGTATGAAGTACATGCCATGCCTCAAGAAGGTGTGTGACCCCCTCTCCATCCCCTCCCCCCCACGTCTCTCTCTCTTATCCCTGCTTTCCTTGAAGGCTATCTAGTGTCAGCCAAACACAACATTTGTATCTCTTGGCTGTATCTATTTGCCACATTCTCTTTCTAACCATAGCTCTGCCTCAGCCATACCTGCATCGGCCCTTCTGGCGCTGTTGCCCTGGCCAAGGCCCTGCACCACACACCTGATCTGGAGACGGTATGTTATCGTATCTCTCTCTCTCTCCTTCGTATCTCTCTGTATGATTCTCATATCAGCTGTGGCTCCCCTCCAATGAGTTTGGCAAGGAGGGTGCGGTTGCTCTGATGCATGCCCTGCCCAGTGTGCCCAACCTCAGAAAGGTGCCCACTATATATATATATACAGTGATACTCCTATACTATATATATAAAAAACGAAAAAAACTAACTAAAACCTTTGTCTATCTCTGACCCCAGCTCTGCATGTGTGACAATGTCCTGGGTAGAGAGGGGGGTATTGCCTTGGCACACTCCATGAAGGCACTGCCACACCTCCAGTGGGTGAGTGAATCTCTCTCTCTCTCTCATGCATTCTTACATGTAGTGTCAAGTGGATGCTATATAATATATATGTCCCTGTCAGTGTTTATCCCTCTCTCATCGTAGCTTCGTCTCGAGCGCACTGACGTGGGACCCGGGGGTGGCATCCCTATCATAGAGGCACTCACACACGTGCCAGAGTTGACACTGGTGGGTATATATTGTGTATGTCTCCTGGATTACCAATTGGTTTGTTATATTCTCGTTGCCTCATGCTCAGCTCTACATGGACACAGGCTCAGGGTCTGCAGGGATCGGACCGGCAGGTTGGGTAAATTCCTCTCTCTCTTTCTCTATTTCTCTCTCTCTCTTGGAGTCTTAACAGTGTTGTAGCCTGACCTCTCCCCTCCTCCCACCCCCCTCACCCTCAGGTGGTCTGGCCATGGCCTCTGCCCTTCTCGGCCTCCCTCACCTGCTGAAGGTATATCTTATCTACACATACTATTGATATGTACACAGCAGTATATATATATATATATATATGTATCCCTCTCTCAATTAATTACGTTCCATGGGTGTAGATATCTCTGTTATAATCCTAACCCCCAGCTGTCTCTGGACTGGCACGGCATAGGTGACTCTGGTCTCGAGGCCATAGCACAGTGCATGGGCAGTGTCCCACACCTGCAGAAGGTATATGTGTATATATATGAAGAAATGCATCTGTGTACTTAGTATGTGTCCGCCCTGTTGCCTCCTCACCCCCTAGCTCTCCCTGTGTGGGTGCAACCTCTCTCCCTCTGGCACCGGGTGTCTAGCACTGGTCCCCACCCTCCACTCCGTCCCAGACCTAGAGGTATCAGTGGGTACTATATCACATTAGTACATTAGTAACCAGTCAACCTTCCATCTAACACAAACTGACTCTCTAGGAACTGGATCTGTCTCACAATGCCCTTTGTGACGATGCTGGTGAAGCCCTAGCCAGGGAAGCCCTGCCCCATCTGCCACTCCTCAGGTACGAATTCGATGTATATTCACTGATTATCACACTTAGCAACCCCAACCTATAACGTTAACCTAAGGCGACTGTCCCTTGGGGGCAATGTCCTCTCAGCTCAGGCAGGGGCGGCGCTGGCAACGTCGATACAGGTACACACATATATATACACATACATGATTTTCAGTTCAATCCTCTCATCGATGCAGAGTCTTCCCCGCCTAGAGTCCTTAAGTCTCTCTGGCAGCAACATAGGCCCAGAGGCAGGGGCAGCCCTCGGGAGTGCTCTCAAGTACACACCGGACATGAAGGTGAATATGTGCTTGTCTCGCTCTCTCTTCCTTATCAATATGACGGAGTTTATTAACCCCGTCTTCTTCTCTCTCTCTAACCACAGGAGCTCTCCCTCGCTGGTTCCTCTCTCGAAGACAAGGGTGTTGTGCAGATAGCTGCTGGACTGGCACATACACCACACATGAAGGTATTTACATATTTACCAATGACGTCAAGTACTCTATACCTTCATCCATTCTCACTCTCAGAACCTCGATCTGCAGGATACCTCTGTCGGGGATGTGGGACTGCTATCACTAGCAAGAGCAATGCCCAGGCTCTCTGAGCTTCAGGAGGTAAGGATATGTAAATGTATTCATATATATATATATATATATATATATATATATATGTACATATCCACTCCGTTGCAGTGTACTCTCTCTCTCACGCTCTCTCTCATCCCTCAGCTAAACCTGGGTCGTAACGGCATTGTAGGAGAGGACTACAAGGCCATCAAGAGAGAGCTCAGACGGGGAAGGGCAAGTAAGACTGTCAAGATCAAGTATTAGGGTTGGTGTACTTCCATTTCAGAGTCAGATAGGATCAGACTCAGTATTTCATTTGAAATAGATTGCTTTGCGCTGTATTCTCCTACACTCCCTCATATTTTGCATGATATGATATTTACTGGGTTATTGATAGTTCTCAATGTATCTCACTGAACACTTACGTGTTACAATTCTGACTCTATTCAATATAGTGTCTCTAGATAGTTTGGTTCAAGACACCTCGAGGTGTTCTTGGGTGTGTAGGAGTATTGTGAGACTCGTGGAGGTCACTTGTCCCTGTCACTTTGGCTGAGAGTGCCACTGTGGGACTCTCCCTCATCCTCAGCCCACCGCTGATAGTTGTAGGAGGCCTAGAGTGAGAAGACACTACAAAGTGTGTCACAGGCTGATACTAACTGAACTCGCTCTCATATACCTGTCTCAAAAGCGTGTCGACTACCGTAGAGTCAAGCCTGCAGTTCGTGTGCATCTGCTTCATGGCACCTAGAGTAAGCACACACCAAAGTACCAAAATATTATGCTTGCAGCTGGTATAAGTAATGGCTTGGTGTGAGTCTCTAATGACCTACCTAGGAAAGGGGCAACTCTGTCTCTAAGGAACGCTGCCTGGCACAGCTTGGTGGTCAACACTGGATCCCTAAAGTGCATGTCTCTACGAGGTGGTACAATGAGACCAACTCGACCTTCAAGTATGCCACTGCCAAAGCCCTGCTTCATCCTGCTCAACCCAAACTGCCTAGCCACCTGGTTAAATTAGTTACTGAACATGTCTACGGCAAAGGGCAGTTTCTTTTCTTATCTCACCTTCCACGGTCTGACTGCATTGGCTATCCCAGCAAATGTGGCAAGAACTTGCAGCCTAAGGCTCTGCAGTTGGCCTTCAGTGCTCTCAGGGGTGACCAGAGCAGCGGGGCATACACTGGAGGGTTAGTCATGATCCGTCTGGACAATATGTAACGGTATATAAGTTTCATGTAGACTAGATGGGTTAGAGATGTGAAAGGGTTCCAGTAGATGGTCATAGCTAACCACTGTCTACCTCTTAGACTCCATCTTCACAACCCGAGTCAGTACTTCGGTTGGTAGTACTGTTCTCTGTGCCATATACCCCACGGAACTCATATTTTGTCGTCTCGTGGAAAGAATAATCCCCGCTAAGAAACCTGCTGACATACTGGGGAGGCACTGCAGCATGTTGTGGTGGTGCAAGAAGGAGAGAGTGAGGGAGAGGGCCTGGGTTGGTGAGACGTTTGTAGTGAATTTCTTACTTCCCGAACACTTCTCATAGACTCAACCCATACTGGATACCTGCTTCTGAAGCGGCATGGCCCTTCCATGTAACACTGATATTGGGTGGCCTGTCTGGACCAGATAGTCAACAGAGAGTCCTGTGTCAATACCATCATCAGACACGATAGTCTATAAGAATCCATTCCATTTTAGTTACTCTGACAAGTACCTGGAGAGTCCAGGTCACAACTTACTACTGATATCATTAGCAGTAGCCTAAGGAGCGGAGGCATTGTTCTAATGTTTCCAGGTGTTGCTGCAGTACCATGGGTCATGAGGATCGCCATCTGTGTGAAATGATGCTAGACTAACGATACATGCCACATCACATACCCATTGTTTGGGCTGTATACAATTACCTGCAACGCATCCAGCACGTGGATCGAGTTACTGAATGGGCAGTCATGAGTGTTCTTCTCGATTGAGAGCAGGAACCCTGTAAGAGCCTGGTATTTTCAAAGACACAATACAGTTACCTCATATATGTGCAACACCAACTGGTAATCGTCATATATTATTAGAGTTAGATATTACCTGTAGGCTGACTCCAGAAGGAACAGACCAGTTCAATCGGCTAAACAGGTACATGAAGAGGAATCCAAACCCAAACCCTCCCGTCATTGCATTGAATGCATATGCGTCAAAAGCTACATCAGAGAGAGCCAGACTGAACAGACTTCTCTTCTCAGGATCTGCTAAGAGTCTGTGGAAGCGCCTCAAGAGCAAGTCTGTACACTGTTAATGTGAGGAGGAAATATGTCTGCAGCAGAAATACAACAGGAAGACAATCAACAGTGGAGACTGGCAGATAATTACCTGGCTGCATCCGTATACATCGCTCCTCATCTTGGCTATATGAGGGGGTAGGGACGGGCGCTGCCAGTCGGGTAAGGTGTTGTCAGTTGGGAGGAACATGGATGTCAGACATCCATGTTGCACACTCATAGAGACGCATAGAGAAGGCAGAGGCTTGTGCTCTGACAATGGCCTCAGAATGCCAGAACGTGCTGGTCCGGTCCAGGTGAAGGTAACAGCGTTAAGGGTCTCATCATAGAGAAGTCGGGGCCTTGTGGGTCTGAGCTTAGTACTATAGTGCATAGAAGTCACATATACTTTTGATTCAGAGAGTAAACGCTGATAAGAGACAGCGGAAGATGTCTTAAGCAATACCTGCCCTCTATATAGTGCCCAGGTACACTACTCTGTGGATCACACACACTGTGGAATTCATTATACCCAGCCATCAGTGTGGGCAGACCGTTCCTGTCTGTACGCAGCAGGTCTCCACACCCACTCATGTACACCAGAAGATCCCTGTTCTGCTGTTTGATCTCGAATAGACTTATAGTATTTCAGTGACGAAAATACGTGAGAGGGAATCAATTTACCTTGCATGTTCCTTCACCAGCCTTGGTTCTGCCCGCCGCTAAAGGATCAAGGAAGAAGCGAAACTCAATCCAGTACCTGACGGGTAGACTTCTGATGACATCACTACGCCAACATTCGACTCGACTATTCATAGATAGAGCAATAATTACAGTATTTGATACTAACTCACCTCTTTGTTGCTGTGAAGGCCGCAGCCACAGCATCCCCTAAGAACTTTGCATCGTCTGGGAACACCCGTAGGAAGAATGGTCTTGTTGGATCATGGGTTCCTAGGACTTCAGAACTTCTGATTCAGAAGGTATACGTTCGATGTATTCACAATTTCTATGTATTGCATACCCTTGAGTGGATCCTCGACATCTTGGGCCCAGGTCATCTTTGCAAAGCCTACGTCCACTCTAGCCTCTCTAGCCATTGGGTTGATAATCCAGCCCCCGATCAAAGACGCTGGCTCTTGGAAGCGGAAACCTGACAAGATCTGGTGGAAATCTTCCTTGTGTTATGTGTTCGTGTGAGACCATCATAAGACCATCCACTCATACAATGCTTTGCTAAGATGAGAAACATACCAGTGTGGGCGTCAATGATCTCTCTCTGGGGGATAGGGTAGCATGGCTACGTCGGAGGTCGGGTATGTCGGGAAGTAGGGCTGTGCGAGAGCGAAGACTTTGGGTGACATCTAGAGTAGAGGCTGTAGTGTCACTAGACTTGGAGAGCGCCATGGAGAGACGCCGCCCCCCTGGCAGAAGACTTGCCATAGTACATGACAGTCTGCGTACCCTGGACATGGACTTCTGGTTGTGAGTCTCAACTCAAGTATACTAGATATTGTGAATACTCTTTCTTAGGAGAGTTACATAATGGTAACCTGTTGAATTGATCAGTGTCTATACTACCATACCTGCTCCGGTACACAACTCTTGGTCTCTCTGTTGATGTCTGACTCACAGCCACTGAGGCGGAATGTGTTGTCGACTGTGTTTGACCTATGGTCAGAGGGATTGTGCTACATGGTATCTTTATGTGGTACTGGGTGTCAATAGTGTCTTTCTGGTTACTAAAGCAACGCTTAAGAGAAATTTCACATGTACCTGTAGAAGTCCCACTCCTGGTTACTATCAGTCTGCCAAACCAGACTGCCATCCCTGAGTGTAATCGAGGTAGTAAAAGAGCATGTGAGTGTATACGGTTGCTAGTCGTGTAGTTTGGTACCTAAATGCCTCCCCTTCTGAAGATGAGGTGTCGGTCGTCTCTTCAAACTGACTGAATACCAATTCGGAACCCGACTGCTCAAACCCACTCTCTGCTACAGATGGACTGTTCCCACCCGGGACCTCAGGAGCGGTAGGCTCACAGGCGCCATCTCTGTATAGGTTTATGGGCTGTTTAGTCTGTCATAAGAGCGAGGGGCTGCTACTGAAGTAATACTAGTATTCATGAAGAGTGCTAGAAGTGGGTTCTGAGCCTCAAGCTATTACCTCCACTGGCACATAGAGGTCCCGGCGTACGACGCTAAGAAGCAGGCGCTCTAGTCTAGCGCGGGCGTGCTGGAAGTAAACGTCCCGAGCTATGGCATGCAGAAGGTGTATCAGGTCATCTGCGTAGGTCTCAATTCTGACGGAGCCGTCATGGTCTCTGAGGGCAGTCTCACAGCCAACTAAGGGACTAGGCAACACACGCGGGTAGGTCCCCATACATCTGTTTGTTAGACGTCAATCCAAAACGAAGTATTGGTACCCTGAGTAAGGTTCCGTTACCTATCGAGAAACCATCTAATGAGAAACCGGTCCCCAGGAAGTTCATGCCCGACATACATAGTGACACATTGGAAGATCAGAAGAAGAATGGCTGACACCCGGTTACAGTGGCGGGTAACTAGTCTGTCTGGCTTGGTATGTCTGCCAGTCACAAGGATAGTGGCTACCCTTGAGACATGACGCAATGTCAGTAGATCTAGAGTATCCACCATACATCGATGGATTGGCACTACTCCACAAGCGCTTTCTGCTACTGCGACTTGTCCATTGCCCTGTCTTCCATACATGCAGCAGTACCCGGAGGTCAGACTGGTAGCCTGAGTGTGTATACTACACAGTCTACTCAGTATCTCCGGTTGATCCAAAGACGACGAAACAACAGTAGACGCCACTCCGCTCTGCAAGAGGGAGAGTACACCGGGGCGGATCTGCAAGTATCTCTCTACAATACTCCTTTGACACAGAGAGAACTGGGCTGTGAGGCGTTGAAGTCTGTCTGTAGTACGTTTAATTCTTATAATTCACTTTGTGGGGCCCCCACACGTATTCCAATGACTGAGTATCGAAATACATACATATCATACCTGATTGACCTCCCCTGTCACTCCCTCTCCCTCATTGCATTCAGTATCAGTATCCACACCCATTGGGAACATCTGATACAATGGAACTGAGAGCACGGCTGCATAGACTACAAAGATTCCTGCAATAGTAAAAGACGGACTCCAAGGCAGTGTGAAGTGCTGCATCGCCATCCAGCAAACAAACGATACGGCAGAGAAGATGGTAAGTTGTCTGCTACTTGAGACCAGATGGCGATTGGTCTCGTGGGTCACAGAATGCGGAACCAGCAGAGAGCAACATACGCTGTACAGGTGTGTAACAATCACTGAAAGGGATATCACCCTGATCAGTGCCCAGACGTCTGGCATTGCAGACACTGCTGAACACATGGCTAACATGCACTGGGGATATACCAATGCGACACCGGAAACACACGCTACCACTAGCAGGCCAATGCGATTCACAGGTAAACGATCTCCCATAGAAGCTGTAGACTCAGAAGTTGCTGGGCGAGTGCTCTTGGGTAAGAGCCAAAAGTTCTCTTTCAGTCTGCGTGACCGACTACAGAGTTGCCCAGGTCAAGGCGCGGTAATGTGTGAGTACCGTGTCTTCTAGTGTATGCTTAAGTGAAGGTCCCAAGGTACGTATGATTCTCCTACCATCAGGCATGTTGCTCCTATCATATTACTATTGACATAGCGTCAACTGTTAAGGGTTACCCTCAACTTGAGGGTATCTCACACAGCTGTACTATATACCATTTGAGATGTGGCTTTGGCTAGGTATATGAACTTCATATAATATGAAGCCATCGCTGGGTATATGATACTCAATCATGATGGTTATGTGTATGCAAATATGACTGTCAAATTGACAGTGTCAATGATCAAAAAAGTGCTATTGAACCCGGACTCTTAATCACTATACCACTATGACGATCTATAACCAATTGCCTATCTAGTAGTCCTTGGGGGAATCACCCCTAGGAGGAGAGTAAGGGTCTTCTCTACAAACTCTGAAAAGAGAGTGAGTCCCTCACTCGTCTGAGGACCAGGGGCTCCTTGCTCTGTGACGGCACTGCCAACCCCATCATCCTGTGAGGGTTCGGCTGTGGACCGAGTCATAGAGCCTGTCACCCCTGACCCTGCCTCTGCCCAGGACATTCCGTTCTCAGACGCTGTCACCTGGGTATAAGGTACCACCATTCCAACAGTTAATTCAGGCCACTATGATATTATGTCTCCACCACATACCAGAACGGGGTCCAGAGGTATCCTGCCGAGGAAGGGCACATTGCCCATAGCCTCTGCCATAGCCTTCAAATTAGTTATACTTAGGGAGAGGGCTATTCGGACAATGAATCATTGTAAATGATAATACATACCAGAGAGCTATGTGGTGTTATGTTGCCTTACCTCTGCTCCACCGTGTGCTGGAGGGTAGATCTGCATCACGAGATTACAACAGGGGCATACATATCCACTCATGTTCTCCACTACCCCCAGAACTGGAAGGGAGACTGCATTGCAGAAAGACACTTCCTTTCTGACGCTGGCCAAGGCTACTTCCTGTCGTCAGCGATACACAGTTCATGTGCCGTTGGATACTCTATGGGGAATCAACAACGTTTCTTCACCCAAATATCGTATGTTGTACCTGGGGTGTAGCCACCACAATGGCCCTTGGTGTCTTGTGGGCAAGAGCAGGGAGTAGCATACTGAGGACTGACAGGTGCTCATCTGATGTACCAGGAGGCGTGTCGATTATCAGGTAGTCCAGAGGGCCCCACTGAACCTGGTGGTGAGTGCGAGTGGAAATAGTGACCAAGACGCCTGAGTAGTAACGGCATTACACAGTCTGTATACAGGAAGTCTAATCTACCTCTGTCAGGAACTGCTGTATCAGTGCTGTCTTCCGGGGCCCCCTCCAGATCACTGCATCATCGTCTCCATTCAACAGGAACCTAGGTGTCAGGAGACAGCATCTCCACCCCTGATAGTAGTACGTGTACATACCCTATGCTCATGACTGACAGATTGTCTGCGACAGGTACCGGTGTCCATCCGTGGTTGTTGTTGCGGACCTCCTTGCCCTGGATGTTGGTTACTTGGAATTATACACACAGATACTTTTGGAGTGGTACAGATTTCTCACCTTAGTGCCTGTGAGAGTAGGCAGACTCGGTCCACAGATATCCAGATCCAGCAGCCCGACCCTAGCACTGTAGACACTTGCCAGGCAGAATCCTAGCTGGGCTGATATTGTTGACTTGCCTACCCCTCCCTTGCCGCTGAGTATCACCAACACCTGCGGTCAGAGAAATAAGTGTCACTTCTCCTTGTTGCCATGGTCCAAAGTAATGAGAGTACAGAATAGAGCATATACATATCGTACATTCTGGACTCCTCCCAGTCTCTCTGCTATGGTGCGATAGAGTGCAGGGGCACCCGTAGCAACACCAGTGGATCCTGGTACCGCAGATTTGTGGCATACCCCTTGTGTTACAGATACTCCAAAGTTTGCAGTCCACACAATTGTCAGAGTAATCTAGTAATTGTACCTCTCTGTGGGCACACTGCACATGTGGAGGGATCAGGTCGGTCACAGACATGCTCTTGGTCACTTGGTCCTGGGTGACCCTCCTGCAGTAACATTTACGAACTACACGTAGGGAGTATAGAATATGAACTAACCATGCCACACGGACCACAGGTGAATCTGTTCTTGGACTGGAGCTAGTGCCCTCAGGAAAGACAGCTTTGCGTTGAAGATCCAATAGAGTAAAACAGTGGGCTCTGATACTCTATGCCGAAATGGCCAGTGGCTGTCCCAGTGTTTGTTGTGTGTTATAGAGATGTGTTAAAGTGGACACAGCTCTACCGTATAGGAGGTAATCTTTTGTTACTGTAGCCTCGATATATTACCGTAGCGGGTGAGGGACTCAATGTCCGATTTGCCACTATAAGAATGAATGCTGTTATTACTATTCTCTGGCGTTCAATTATTAGTAGTCTATTAGGAGGTTTCTAGACCCCAAGTAGGATGATATCCCTGGAGTAGAGGGGGGCACTGGAACAGTTGCTGACACTCCTA
Organism: Kipferlia bialata; assembly: GCA_003568945.1. Taxonomy (NCBI): domain Eukaryota; phylum Fornicata; genus Kipferlia; species Kipferlia bialata. Next base: position 12,069 of record BDIP01000512.1, read on the forward strand.
TAGACACTCAGGGCGTACACACACCAGTGGGTCATCTCTCAAAGACTACAGAGTGAGCACACAGCATCTCTGTCATCATGTAGCCATCTGCTTCAGACGAAACCCAAGTCCAGCAGAAGGTTGACGATACCAGGGAGAACCTCAATAGTTCCCAGGGTGAGGGAAAGCAGTGTCTGAACTACGATCTTGATCGGGTCGTTCACCACTGCATCCTGGATCACACCAATGATGTTGGCAAGTAGCCATGCCCTTCCGACAGAGCTTGCAAACTTCATACTGTAGAGGAGCATCATAAAACCAACTCCTAACAAGTAGATGAAGGACAGGGCGTACCACAGATACGCAAACCCATAAGGCAGGTCTACCAGAGACAGGCTGAGAATGGTACGGTAGAGCCAGTTCCTATCACGTGGAGGGAAGCGCTTCTTCAGAGCATTGTCCTTGTGCTTCCCAATAGGGCGTGTGTGGGAGAATAGATACCTCAGTAGCATTGAAGGGGGAAGTGCTATGATGGTGGTGCCACACGCTATCAGGAAGGTCTGCTTGTAGGTGTACGGGACACAGACTACTTCTGAGACCAGCAGGCCCTCCTCCCCAGGTCTGGCCACCCCTGGCTCACAGTCTGCCCTGAAAAACATAGCAGAGGTGAGGAACAGACCAAAGACAAACACAAAGATGTTTGTGACACGTCTAGGCCCTGTCATGTTTGAGTCCTCACGTGTCTTGTTGAAGACTAGTCCCGTCCACTCGTGTCCTGTGTACAGATCCTGCTTGAGCTTGGACCTGAATCGCTGCCAGAATGTCACCGCCTCCCCATCCTGGCATCGCTGCATCTTGGCCTTGATGCGCCTCTCAGTCCGCAGCTCTTGGAGATCGAGAGGGAAGCTGGCAGTGGTTGCAGCTGTAGGCTTAGACTTGCTCTCGGCACTGTTGAATGGGGTGTGAGACACTGCTGAGAGTACCACTGGTTGATCGGTCCACGGGCATCGTATGACGCCAGACTCATCCGACTCACGGTTCCCATCCTCTGTGTCATCTTCGCTAATCTCCCCGATATCTACATCTGTCACTGACAGAGTGCCAGGGCTAGGCGGTACATCCAGAGGTGTGAAGACTACACTGTGTACAGAGACACACGAGGCCGGTTTGTTGGTGGAGCCAGTTGTAGGTTTCCCTGCTTGCATGAACTCCCACTCGGCGTCACCAGCAGTCTGGCCTCCTGCAGTGTCACACCCCGGGCTCTGTGCAGTAACGTAACTCTCTAGGGTTTCGTTTCCCACACCAGCCTTCGAGTCCGCTGACTTGAACACTTGGGACCTAAAGAAGGTCGCCATGCCATTCTGGAGGTTGTCGAAGCTCAACACAATCATGAGTCCGACATATACAGAGAAGCACACTCCAAGAATGTAAAGTCCCATGGGATTGTCCTCCACAGTCGTGAGGAGATCTGGAATCTCCTCAATGTCAATCACGTTCACATCAATGCCATACTGGTGGAAGAATGCCACGAAGGACGTAAAGTGGTCTGTCTCTGCTAGGATATAGCCAAGGTCGGGGTTGTATGTTTGGGTTGTAATTCCGGACTCAGTCCACTCTGAACCATTCCATGCCTTCAAAAGAAGAGTAGCATTGAGGGCTGCGCTCATCTCAGGATCAGGCAATGATGTGAGAGGGATCTTGATGGTAACTGGGGCAGCCAGGTCAGCGACGGATACTTCAGTGCCCGAAGTGTCAATGACTTCAACAGATGTCATGGCTGAGTAGAAGGAAGTGGAGTTGTCTCCCATGAACGGTTCAGGGAGAGAGACAACGGCCACAGAGAGGTCACTGTCGTACCCCATATGATCCCTAAACGTAGCTGGAAGAGTAATAGTCATGTCACTACCTGGGACTCCCACCTCCTGCTCCACTGACTGTGTGGTCAACGCTTGTGCACTGAGCTGTATGTGATCAGTCTCTATACTGACCGGTCTCTGTCCCTCAACGAGTCCAGCTGCCACTGATGCAGCCATCTGCTGTACCGCTCCAAACGCCTGAGCGGCTGACAACGCACTACGCTGGGAACTAATATCATCGCTCCAGACACTGTCGTGGGCGTCAGAGTAGACTGCTGTTGTTGCAGTCACGACACTGACAACTTCCATGTTCTCGAGGCTCCCACTCTCTGCAAGTCTAGCAACAATGGATGAATAGTAGTCAAGTGGCGCATTGGCCATCTGTGACAAAGCACCAACTATCTGAGTCGTGATACTTCGACCTCCAGGCAGAGATAGAATATCGTCCAGGGTGTCTGTAATGTAGTTGGTGTACAATGTCATGTCGTTACTAGACAACTCATACTCATTGGCACTGGCACTTTGGCAGAGCACATCAAGAACGTTGAGTGCCTTGGATATGTCAGCCGCCACAACAGCTGCCTTGAAATGGACCTTCATGGAATCTGCATATGTGTCCATTTCAGTATCAATGCTGACAGTCACACTTGCACTGTCCGTGTAGGACACAGTGGCGCCTTCGGTGTCTGTGACTCTCACTCCAAGGCTGTAGAATCCCTCTGGTAGGAAGAGGTCACAAGAGGACTTGTATTCACTCGACGCTAACAGTGTTGTTGCCTCACTGTCGACGTCACTGTATGTGAACGAGTACTTGAGAGGACCATTTCCCTCCGGCACTATCCAGTCTATAGCAGTTACTATCAAGGACTCTGTAGCGGCCACCTCATAGGAAGACACAGTAAGGTATCCGCCCGAGGGAGAGAGAGTGGGACACACTGTAGTTGTTGCACTGCCAGATGCGCCTAAGGTATCTGTGCAAGACAGCTCGAATGAATACTCAAACACTTCTTGCAGTGCCCCAGCCCCTAACACCAAGTGCGGAGTTGCGGTTGAGGTTGAGAGTAACACACGTGGATCATCGAGTGAGAGAGTGGGACCAGATGTCTGCTGCCATGCGTATGTGATACTGTCACCAGAAGGAGACACACAATGTCCGTGTAGGGTGATCTGTGAAGAAGCGAAAGTAACTTCAGGAGTCACAGTGATGCTACAGTCGACTGCAGCTGTCTCAGTAACATTGATAGTCGCACATGACGTGGATGATGCCGTCCCATCCAGAGAACGGGTGGCTGTGAGGCAGATATCAAAGGCACCAACATCCATCCCTGCGGTATTGAGACACACAGACTCCCCATTTCCAGCGACAGCAGCCATCTCAACAAGGGTGTCTGGTACATTCCACTCCAGGCTGTCGTAGTAGGTGGAGCACGAAGTTGCACAGACTTCTTCTCCAGCCATAATGAAACTGGAGTCCAGTGAAATGCAACTTGTCGGCAGGTATACTTGGGACACTACATCAATACGGTCCTCTCCATATGCGTCATGTCCGTGGATCCCATACCTCACACGTACAGTCAGTGTATGACTTGATCCTTCGGCAAACGCACCAGCAGGGATAGCGAGGTGTGACGTGATGGTCCAGTAATCAGTAAGTCCATCAATGTTGTCACAGTTGTCACCAGTACATAACCACATGAACTCCAAAGATCCTACGCCCCAAGACAGGTCGTAGAGACTAGAGTGCTCAGCACCAACCACTAAAACAAAGGCATCTTGAGAGACAGTGAGTAGATTTCCCGCTTGGATGGTGACCTTTGGCACTGAGTCATCGACGATACGGATGGTCTTGGTTGCCGCCGAACTTGAACCGTCGATGCCAGTTATAGTCAACGACACTTCTAGGTCACTATCTACGGGAAGGTTGGTCTTGTTAGCGTCAAGTACCAGAGAAGACTGGGTCATGTACTTTTCAGTCAGCTCTAGCCTGGCATTGTTCAGTGATGGTACCACAATGGTCCACTTGTATGACACCGGTGGCTTTGTCTCTGTATGCGCGGCGTATAGAGACATGGTCCCGGACAACGCAAATGTAGCAGCTCCAAGAATAGATGCCTCCGGTATGTTTAGAGATACTGGCCCTTGGATAGCAATTGAAAGAGGTCCCGAGAGGTATGCACCGTACTGGTTGGAATCCAGTTCAACTGGTGACTCTACTTGAGGCAAGGCACGTAATGGCTCCAGGAGAGTGACCGCAGTGCCGTCCTCAAAGGCCGAGAGGTAAGCTTCTTGCTCGCTTCCAAGCACTATCGTAACTGCAGTTCCAACACTCCGTTGGTTCGAAATCTGTGTCAAGAGACACCGTGGATTCGTGCCAAGGGTTGATACGTCAGATAGAAGCTCAGCACAGGGTACATTTCCAACAGTGGTGTCCAGAGTAAGACCAGGCAGTGAGAGTGTGATGTGACCCATTGTGTTATACCACTGACCAGTAGCTGATGTAGGCATGACACATACGATCACAGTGTCGCTAGTTTCGTGACCGTAGCTGTTCAGTGCAGTGATCTCAATATTGAACCACATGTCCTCAATGAGAGAGTACTCGGTCGCCAAGTACAACTCAATACTGTACAGAGCCGTGTTGATGTCTTCTAAAACACCCTCGCACTCAAGAGTTGTTATCCTACTTGTGGTGTCAAGACAGATTGATACATTGTCTTGCACAGTATCTGATATGGCCAACGCAACCCCATTGTCCACCATATCTTCAGAATTTGAAAGATATTCGGGTATGGACAATGTCACTGTGAGTGTTTCAGCAGCATCCCTATGTGCTAACAGAGGAATAACGTGCATGTATGCATGTTCATGGACAAACAGAGAGCCATCGTAGTTGATGAACGTCGGAGGCTCTGGAATCATTGTGACTTGAATAGTAACGGTTACGGGGTCCCAGTTTCCATGAACACTGTCTAGAACAGCCACTGTCAAGTAATCAGCGCCAATGAAGTCAGCTGCTGGTGTGTAAGTGACTTGATTCAGGGTTGTCGACAACCTGCCTGCAGATCCTGTCAAGCAACAGCTCTCTCCTGCAGCTACACAGTAACCATCGGGAGGACACAGCGACCCACAATCCACAGTGAGACATGCCTCCAGAGTCTCAGAACCAAACGGTGAATGACTCAGTCTAAGTCCTGTCAACACCAGGTCGTCACCCTCTTCAAGTGTCAAGCCCGTGGTTGATACCACTTCTGTGATGTAAGGAACCACAGTTAGGGTTGTTTCTGTTCCAAGCACGGTGTTCTCATTGTAGAGAAGGACCAATGTGTATTCACCACAGAGAGTGAAGATAGAAGCAAGAGTCGATGGTTCATCTACAGTCGTGTAGTACTGTCCTGCAAGGTGTGTAAGCTCCAAGATGTCAGGTCCAACGTAGGAGACATCATCGCTGGTAACTCGTATACCAAGGCTTCCTGCAGTGACGCTGTTGCTGTACTGGTCGAAAACGATTGCGGAAATGTACAAATCGGCACTTGTCACGTGACAAGAGAGGTCAGATGACGAGAATATCGACGACGATATTCCATTAGGGGATCCGAACCCAACAACAAAAGTCGACTCAGTTGCTGGGTAGGCAGTGCCATCCACACTCAGCTCCACGGTGTATGTACCGGTTGCTGTGACAGCTGTAGTGTCACAGGTGTACTTGGACACACCTCCGTCGTATGAGAGAGCATGGGACTCAACAAGAGCGGCGCTCGAGTCATAGATGTTGACTGCTACCGTGTAGCCACTGGATATGGCATTCCCACACGCATCAGCCAGAGTGGCAGATAGAGTG